>PVLD010004408.1:33897-125782 GCA_004027595.1 Dinomys branickii
AGTTTTGGGGACTTTGTAGGCAAGTGGTCAAAACTGGAGTCCATACTCATAAGTGAAATAAATCAGCGATACATGTGCAGGCAACGCATTGTATCACTGGTGTAAGAACCCGAGCGTGGGAATATAAACTAAGAGACATGAAGGAAATCTGTTCAAAAACAAAGAACAGATGGGACAAGGGAAAGGAGAAAAGAAAGAGGGAAAAATGTATGTATGTATATATGAATATACATATATGCAGGAGGGCTAACATGGTTCTACTATTGTATTATATCACTTAATGCTAAGGAATAATCGATGACGGGTTATTTGATCAATCTTGTATGTCTGTATGTGTTATCCTGAACACACACTTGGAAGATATCAATATGCAAAGCAGCAACTATTGGTGGTTTTTTGTTGTTGTTGTTGTTTGCCTGTTTTGTTTTTTGTCTTTGGATTTTTGGTTTTTGTGTTTTTTCTGTTGTTGAGAGGATTAATTGTCTGACTAAATTTGCATGTCTGTGTATGGGTTCATATATTTACACTTCGAAGATATCAATGGATAAAGCAATAACCACTGTTGAGACCATGTCACCTTGTCTGTAGATTAGTTGTGATTGTACTATTTTTTATGCTAATTGGTGTCTGTTTGTGAATATGTTTTTGTACTTTTATTTAAAAAAAAAAAAAAGAAAGCTATATTCTTAACTGGGGAGGTTCTGCTTCCCAGCTCACTGGTGTGTGGTCATTTCTTTTCCTTGGTTTCTTCTTTGTGTTGTATGTATGTTTTTCTTCTGGCTACTTCAAAATCTTTTTCTGTTGCTTCTTTTGGCAGGGGTTGTACGGGGATTGAACCTAGACCCTTTGCACTGAGCTGCATCCCCGGCACTTTAACTTTTTTTAAAATTTGGAGTGGTGTTTTGCCCAGTCCTGAGCCGGCCGGGCGGACCCTCCCACTCAGCTGTTCAGAGCGCCGGGATTCAGGGCTGTGCCGCTGCGTGGGTTCTGTTGCTTGTTTTGAGCCATTCGCTTATGGAATGGCTTTGGGGAACTTTTCAATTATTTTTTGTGCCAGAGGTACTTTGAATTTCAGTGGAGATTTTTTTTCATTAGATTTAGAAGCATTGAGGGCATTGTTTCTTCAGATTTTTTTCTAATTTCCTCTTTATGACTGCTTCTTGCTCCAATTACAAATGGAATTGTACAGTAGGTCACTTAGGTTCTTTTTTTCTTGGATTTTTTATTATAAATATTAATGTTCACTGTAGAAATTAATGGCTTTCACTGTCATTTCCATGAATACATACACTGAGCTTTAATCATATCTGTACTCCCCACCTCCCTCTCCAGCTTCCCTCTCTCCTCTTCCAAGTGTCTTCTCTCTCTTCCCTAGCAGTACTTCGCTACTTTTAGATAATCTTTTTCTTTTTCACTTTTGACATCTGAGAGAGAACATGCATTTTTTGTCTTTTTATGTCTGACTAATTTTGTTTAGCACAGTGACCTGTGATTGCATCCATTTTCCTGCAAATGACATGATGACATGATTTCATCTTTATGGCTAAATAATACTCCATTGTGCATATATAACATATTTCATCGTACACTCATCTGTTGACTGGCACCTAGGCTGATTCTGTAATTTGGGTAGTGCTACAATAAAGCTGTGCAGCTATCTCTTGTATAAAGTTGCTTCATTTTCTTTATGTATATAAATATATAGAGAGATATGACACAGCCAGGTCTTATAGTAGTTCTACTTTTAGTTTTTTGAGGAGCTTCCATGCTGTTTTCCATAGTGACCATACTGGTTTACATTCCCACCAGTAGTATATAAAGGTATCTTTTCCTCTATATCCTCACCAGCATTTTCTTTGTAAATAATATCTAGATTGGAGTGAGATGGAATTTCAGTGCAATTTTGTCTTTATTTCTTTGATGGCTAAGATTTTAAATATTTTATCATATTTATGCTATTTCTTTTGAGATGTGTCTGTTCAGATCACTTGCCCATTAATTGCTTTGACTATTTTGTTTTGTTGAAACTTTTTGAGTTCTTTATATATTCTGGATATTAATCCTATGTCAGGTGAATAGTTGGCAAAGATTTTTTTTTCATTCTGTTCATTGCTGTGCAGAAACTTTTTAATTTGATGTAATCTCATTTGTCAGTTCTTGCTTTTATTTCTTAAGCTGTTGGAATTCTGTTCAGTAAATTGTTACTTTTGTCTGTGGCTTGAAGTATTCCTCTTATATTTTTCTCTAGTATTTTTAAAGTTTTAGGTTTTACATTAAGGCCTTTGATTGTTACAAGATGAGAAATAGGGATCAAATTTGAATCTGTTGTGTATGGATGTCCAGTTTTCGCAGCACCACATGTTTTAAAGAAGCTGTCCCTTGCCCTGTACTAGGGATTGTACACGGGAATGCTGAGCTATATCTTTCACTTTTTTAATTTCTTTTTTGAGACAGTCTTGCTAAGTTACTCATGCTGGCCTTGAACTTGTCTCTCAGCCTCTCAAGTAGCTGGAATTATAGGCAGTTACCACTATGTCCAGTCGCATTTCTGTTTTTATGCCAATGCTATGCTGTTTTTGTACTTTAGGAAAGGAGTATATTTTTAAATCAAATATTGTGATGCCTCCAGTATTACTGGTTTTGCTCAGGACTGCTTTGGCTCTTGGGAGTCTTCTGTGTTTATAAATCTTAGATTGATTGTTCTAGGTCTGTGAAAAATGTGATTGGTATTTTGATGGGGATTGCAATGAATCTGTAGATTGCTTTCAGCAATATGGTTATTTTATCAGTATTCTCCAAATCCTTGAGGTTAGGAAGTCTTTCCATGTTTTTAGTGTATTCAGTTTCCTTCTTTAATGTATAATTTTCATTGTAGAGACCTTTTGCTTCCTTGCTTAGGTTGTTGCTAGGTGCTTTTTTTTGCTTTTAAGCTATTATGAATGGATGGTTTCTATGATTTGTTTCTCAGTGAGTTCATTACTGGTGTATACAGAAACTATTGATTATTTTATGTTTTATTTTTTATTTTCTCTGGTGGTGGTAGTAGGGGTTGAACACAAGGCTTCAGATGTGCTAGGTAATATTCTACATCCCAGTAAAGCTACTGATTTTTATGTATGTATAGATTTTGTATCCTACCACTTTGCTGCATTTAGCATTTGTAATTATAATTGTCTATTGGGAGAATCTTTAGGGTCTTTTGACTATACAGTTATGTCATCTGCAAACCACTCTCTTATTTATATCCCTTTTAGTTCTTTCTCTTGCCTGGTTTCTCCAAATAAAATTTGAAATTTTGTGTACTATATTTTAATAAGAGTGATGAGAGAGGACACCTTTTGTTTTGTTCTTGGTTTTAGAGGAATTCCTTCAATTTTTTTCCTCTCAGTCTGATACACGTTTTGAATTTGTTGTATATAGCCTTAGTTATATTGAGATATGATCCTTCTGTACCTAGGTTCTTCAGGGCTTTTATGATGAGGGGATGTTGAATTTTATCATATGCTTTTTCTGCATCTTTTGAGATGAGTACGATTTTTATTATTCATCCTATTAAATGCTGTGTTACATTTATTGATTTGTATACTACGTATTGAAACAGTCGTGTATTCCTGGAATGAAACCAAATTGATTGTGGTAGGTGATTGTTTTCTTTTCTGTTTTTATTTTATTTTATTTATTAATTTTTTGAGACAGGGTCTCACGGTGCAATGCAGGATGGCCTTGAACTCGCTTTGTAGCCCAGGCTGGCCTCAAACTCACAGCAATCCTCCTGCCTCAGCCTCCTGAGTGCTGGGATGTGATCTTTTTAATGAGATACTAAATTCAAATTACATGTGTTTTGTTGAAGAGTTCTACATCTTTGTTCATCAAGGATATTGATCTATAATTGTCTTTTATGTTTGTGTTACTGTTTAGTAGCAGTTTTACATATATATGTATATATACTTACACATATATTTTACACACACACACACGTACGTGTGTGTGTGTGTGTGTGTGTGTGTGTGTGTGTGTGTGCTTTATAGAATGTTTGGAAAGTTTCCCTTCCTATTTTATGGACTAAGTTTGAGGAACAGTGGTATTCTTCTTTAAAGGTCTGGTACAATTCAACAGTGAATCTTCTGGGAGACCTTTTTATTCCTGCCTCATTCTCTTTGTTTGTTACTGATTAGGGTTTTTGTAACCTCTTGTTTCAATTTTGGTAGGTCATGGTATTCAGAAATTGTACCATTACTTCTAGATTTTTCCAGTTTACTGGTATATAATTTTTCAAAATACTCCCTAATGATCCAATACATTTCAGTAGTATCTGTTGCAGTATCCTCTGTTTTTGTCTGTAATTTTACATATTTGGTTCTTCTCTTTTTTGATTTGAGTAAGGGTTTGTCAGTTGTTTATTTTTTGACCTAACTCTGATTCATTGATACTGTCTCTTTATTTCTGCCTCAATCTTTATTATTTCTTCCATTCTCTTGATTTTAGTGTGGTTTGTTTTTGTTTCTCTAAAGCCTTGACATGCATCATTAGGTTGAGGTTGCTCTCTTTTTCTAATGAAGAGACTTAAAGCTATAAGCTTCCACCTTATGATTGCTTTTACTGTATCCCATAGGTTCGTATGGTGTGTTTCTATTTTTATTTTATTCCAGAAATTTTTATCCCCCTAGCTTGTTTCTTCAGTGAGCTACTATTTAGAAATGTATTGCTGTCTTCACATATTTGTGTAAGTTCTATATTTACCCTTGTGTTCATTTCCAGATTCATTCCATTATGCTCTCGTTATGACCTCATGAAATCATTTCTCTCCAAGAAATCATTTCACATTTGGTACTTGTTAACATTTGCTTTGTGGTCTAAAATATGATCTATTTTGGAGAAAGTTCCAAGAGCTGATGTTTTCTACAGCTTTTGAGTTGAATATTCTGCATGTCTGTTAAGTCCATTTAATCTATAGTTTAATTCTGATGGTTCTTTATTGATTTATTTATTTTTTTTTGGTCTAGACCTCTGTGTCTTGGTGAGTAGGGGGCATCCGAGTTGCCCACTGTTTCTCCTTTTACGTCTAGTTTGTTTTGTAAACTTAGTGCTTTGCTGTTCGGTACGTACATGTTTGCAGTTTATCTTCCTGATGGACTGTTCTCTCCATCAGTAGTAGTGATTTTGTCTCTTGCTTCTGGCTTGCAGTCCGGTTAGTCAGATAAGAGTGTGGCTGCATCTACTTGCTTTTGGATTCTGTTTGCTTGGAATATCATTTTGTTTTCTCCTTTGGTCGTGTATCTTTGCCATTGAGGTGCATTTCTTGGGTTTAATCCATTCAAACAGTCTTTATCTTCTAGTTAGAGAAAAATTAATGGCCATTTACATATAGTTACTATTCAAATGACTCATTCCTGTCATTTTGTTCTTTTTTTTCCTGGTTGTTTTGAATAATCCATATTCATTTCTTTCTCTGTTACTCATCTTATATAGTGTTGCTTTACTGAATCAATAATGTTTGATGCCTTCTGAATGCTTATTTGCTTCTCCATTATTCTAGTGAGGTTCTTTTCTGTCCCTTGGTGACTATTTTCGTGGCGCTATCTCCTGCAATGCTGGTTTACGGGTAATGAATTGCTAAAAGCTGGGTGTGGTAGCGCACACCTGTAATCCCACCACTTGGAAGACTGAGGCAATGGGGGTCATTGTGAGTTGGAGACCAGCCTGGGCTACAAAGTGAGCTCAAGGCCAGCCTGAACTGCATAGCAAGACCCTGTTTCAAAAAGACAAAAAAAAAAAAAGAAAAAAAAAAGAATTCCTTTAGTGGATGCTTACCTTGGAAGGTGTTTAAGTCTCTTGATTCTGAACAACTTTGCTGGGTGTAGTAATACAGATTGGCAGGTTTTTTTTTTTTTTTTTTGAGAACTTGAAACACATCAGTCATTGCCCTCTTTAGAGTTTGTGCTAAGAAATCTGTTGTTCTGATGTGTTTGTGTTTTGTAAGTGACTTAGTAGGTCTCTTTTACAGCTTTGAATCATCTCTCTTCTGTACTTTTGGTAGTTTAACTACAAAATGAAATTAAAGAGATTGTTTGCTAATAATTTCAACTTGTGGTCCCTCTGTACATGGATTTCCGTATCTTTCCTGAGATCTAAGAAAGTTTGTCTCTTGTTTCACTGAATAAGTTTCTGTGCATCTGCTCCTTTATCTGTACTGATTAGTTTTCCTTTTAATGATGTCTAATAAACCCTTGTATCATGTGTTTCAGAGCAGGAAAGTTAATTTGGGTACTGCTATTAATCTTGACTGGAAGTAAAACTAGTGATTAAAACTCTGCTGCAAGCTTGATTATAGTGTAGAAAAGTATTTTAATTTACCGAAAGATATGCTGTATGTTTTAAATTTTAGGATAGTGTTGTATAGTATTAAACAAAGTGAGTCAAATGCCAGATACTTAAACATCTTCCCTAAACTATGTTCATATCTACTCTAAATAAAATTCATATATTATATAGTGTTACTATCTTTAAACCAGCAGGAATTTTCATCCTTTTTCCAGATCTTATGTAAGCGTATTTCAAGATTTTCATCTTGTGACTAAATATTTTTGTCTACAGTAACTAAGGTACTTAACTACTTTTAAATTCTTTATATCATTTTATGTTGTAAAAAAAAAGAAACTATGTTTAAGATTACCATCTTATGAAGAGTGGACTTGCAGTGTTAAAGTTTCTTTATAGTTTTGAAGGGATAGCCTCTCTTTGCTGATTTGTCCCTTAGAAAATCAAAAGAATAAGGAAAATAGCAAAACATGGTTTCCTCTTCTAGAGATTGAAAAAATGACATGTATTTGTGGCATATAAACGTCTGTTTTACTTATAAAGCATATTGTGTTTTATGGCATATTCGTTAGGTTTGAAACCTTGAAATAAATTTCAAGGTAAACCTAAGGTTTGAACTGTATAGGATGTGTTTTTTACCCCCTTATCAGGTGACCTCTGTTTCTGTGTAATTTTTGTAGATGATAGACATTAGCTGATGAAATTTAAGAAAACATCCATATTAATGATTCCAGTTCTTTTCAGGATAAGAGATGAAAAATACATAAAAAGTTTTGTTGCATTGATTCTTCTGAGAAATTACTAATTTCCATGTGGATTGTTATATCTGTATGAGCCCTTGTCTATAAAAATTACGATTTCAAAATATTAAGTATGTCATTTTTACAGATAAAAAGAAAACCTTAATTATTGCCACCAGAGACTTACAAATGTGAAATATATGATGTGCTAAAGGATTTCTTGCTATGAAAATTTTTAAAAATTACTGCTTTATAGGTCTTTGTCTGAAGCTATGTCAGTGGAAAAAATTGCTGCAATCAAAGCCAAAATTATGGCTAAGAAAAGATCTACTATCAAGACTGATTTAGATGATGACATAACTGCCCTGAAACAGAGAAGTTTCGTAGATGCTGAGGTAGATGTGACCCGAGACATTGTCAGCAGAGAGAGAGTGTGGAGAACACGAACAACTATCTTACAGAGCACAGGAAAGGTAACGACAATGTTTGCTCTTTCATACAGTATGTATGTATAATCTGTGTTCAGTGCTGAATTGATTATAGTTTGTTTTAGGTTTTATCTCTTTGGAAGATCAGAATAATGTAGATTTTCCAAGTGGTCATTTTTACTATTCCATTGGTAGAGTTCATTTTTGGTCACCAGAGAAGCCACCCGCAACAATCTGAATCAAAGTGCAGGCCTTCACACATCTTTCCAAAATCAGAGTGCTCCAGTTTTCTTGTTGAATCATATTTTTGTGTAAACTTGAACAGGAAATAGTGAGGGCGAGCTCTGTGGTCATCAGCTAATATAATCATTTTGTTTCTCAAAACATAGAATTTTCTGTCTTTCTTTTTTTTTTTTTTTGTCTTTTTGAGACAGGGTCTTGCTACCCAGTTCAGGCTGGTCTTGAGCTCAGATTGTAGCCCCGGCTGGTCTCAAACTCACAACAATCTTCCTTCCTCAGCCTCCCGAGCGCTGGGATTACAGCATGTGCCTCCACACCTGGTGTCATAGAAAAATTATAAAAATCAGCAAGCACTTATTGAGCACATTTGTACACTGTATTTTGTTGTGTGAGTTTTTCTGTTATTACCGGGGAGGTTTCGGTCCTGATTTCGCCCCATGATTATGGGGTTTTCCTCCCTCTCTCGCCCTGCTCTTCCTTTTTTTCTTCCCTTCTCCACTGTCCTCCTTTTCTTTTCTTTGTCCTTCTCTTTCCTTTTCTTCCTTTTCACTCTTAAAAATAATGACTTGAAAACATGTTTGCAGCCGGCGTAGTGGCGCACGCCTGTAATCCCAGCTGCTCACGAGGCCAAGGCTGGAGGGCTGTAAGTTTGAAGCCAGCATGAGCAACTCAGTGAAAGCCTCTTTCAAAATAAAAAGTAAACAGGGCTGGAGACGCGGCTGAGGCGCAGAGCACCCATTGTTCAGTGTCTGGTACTGGAGCAGCAGTAGCGAGAAATCTTTGCATGCACACATTTCTGAGTTTATGTGTACACAGTCAAAGGATTGATTCGTAGGAACGAATTGGTAGTCAAAGGAGACGTACACTTTAAATTTTTAAGAATACAAATTTGATGCTGGATGGTTTACTGTTTTATAGATGACTAAAGAAGTGTGCATCAAATTTGTCTTGTTTGCTGTTCTAGGGATTGAGCCAGGGCCTCACAAATGCAGGACAAGTGGTGTCCTGCTGAGGAGGCTCCCCGGCCCTCTGTTCTGTTTCGTGTGCACGTTCTCACGTGTGTTGTGTTGTGCCCTCCCAGGCCCACTGTTCTCTGGGTCATTGTCCACCGATGCATGGTTGCTGATAATGGTGTGGTGCAAATGATTGAAGAGGTGCAGATTACTGATTACACTGACTTGAGTGTTTTTGAAGTAGGTTGATTTTGGTTCAGAAATATTTTAGTTTTAACCATGAATTTATTATGTCACTTAGAAGTAAAGCTACTAGAAAATTGTGTACAGAAAGGAACTTTTCTATTCCTTTTTGACTCTTTTCACAAAGTACTTTTTTCTCCCATCTCAGTTTTAATTCTTGCTGATCCTGCGCATCCCGGCTCACGTGTGTGAGGTGTGGGTTGGGGGAGGTGGGCCCCGCCACAGCGCGGTGTGGCTGTTATTTCCCCCTCCCCGCTTTGGACCCCGCACCCCTGCGCCTTGGCCCTCTTCCCTTTCGCAGGAGACTCACCCTGCCCCTGTCCGTCCGTCCTTTGCTAGTCTGTTTGCCCTTGGCCTCACTCGAATGAGCCATGCCACATGGTATTTAAGTTTGTGTGTCTGGTTTAACACATTACTTCTAAGGGTCATTCTCCGAAGCTGGGAATTGTAGAGAAATCTGAAAATAACTGAACTTCTGTTTCTCAGTTTTCTTATTTATAGTAAAATGATCTTGTTATTTCATTGTCTAATATGGCTAATGCTTGAATAATATTATGACTTAGTGTGATCATGTTCATTGCAATGATTGAAAACCCTAAATTCATACAGAAATGAAATAGATGTTATGTATCTGCTTATTTTTACACATTTTCAAATACCTGAGGTGAACAATTTTCTTTGAGCTCTAGGTGGCAGAATTGTATCATAATTTCAAACTCTAAGCATTCTAATATAATGTTGGCATCATTTATCTTTTAAAAATTGATGATTTAAGAATTGTGTGAAAACTGTATTTGCCTCTACTAGTATTAACATTTTTAAAAATTGTAAATATATTGATCGATAATTGCTAGGTACTGTTTTCGCTTGCTAAGTTGCAAAAAATAGGGCTCTTAGGTACTTAGAACCCTATAGACCTTTAGACGGATATTCACAATTAGAAGGTGTCAGGTTTTTCTTGTTTTCTGAGTGTGAGGGAAAAAACGATTGACACATCCGTGAGAAATAGTTATATTATTATTGCAAACACCTTGGGTAAAGAACCCTGATTTTATAATTCCATTTTTAAACTTCTATAAACTGATATAAACTCTGTTTTACGATACTGTAACAAAATACTGCACTCGGAGTGATTTTTAATGATACGCAGGTGGTTCACAGCTGTGGAGGTGGGAAGCTCAGGATCAGGGAGCTGTATCTGAGGAAGGCCTTACTGCCCTGTAACATGGCAGAAGGTATCGCACGGGAGAGAGACGGAGGGAGACCGAGAAGGAGAAGAGATGGAGAGGTCTTTCCTCAGGAATCTACTTCAGTAATAAGTAGCTTACTTAGTTCCCACTTAATGCATCTGAGAGGTCACTTATTACAGGTCCCACTTCTCAACACTGTTGCATTGAGGATTAAGTTTCTAACACATGAATTTCAGTAAAAGAAAGATAACATTCCATTGTAATTCTGCACAACAATAGTTGGTAATGACGTTGGATTGATCCTTCTAGCTTATGTCTTTCGGTAGCTTATTGTATTGCTTTTGAAGTACCGAGATTTCATTTTCATGTTTTTTATAATATGACTAAGAGTTTATTTGCATTTTTTACTGTGTTGACTTTATAGGGATGGTGAAGGAGCAATGGCTGGTACAGCTTTGGGCATCATGGTCGTGGCCCCAAACTTTACTAGCAGGCATTGCGTTCTTTACCCAGTATAATGCCCTTGATAAAAGTTTAAACTTAATTTTATTAAATAATGACTCTTGAATTTTCCTTTTAGTTTTTTGTGTAGTGGGATTGGAATGTATACACAGTTATACCTACCAAAATGTGGTTTTTTTTATGGAAAGCTCTTTGGTTATTATTTGAATTGTCAGCTGAATCAGCTGCTTTTGCGCAGAAACACATTTTTTATTTTAATCACTATGTTATTCAGACTTCGGTATTTGCTAGACAGTTTTTCAAAAGTGATGGAAGTCAGTTCATTCCTTCAAGGAAAGCAGCTAATAGTATTTTACTCAAGGTAAAATGTGAGCTTCTGTGAGGCTACGTTTTGAGAAACTCTTTATGCTCCTGTGACCGTACCATCTTTTTCATTCTTAAAAACTTCCCGAAGAGTTACCAGTGATGCTAATGGGTATATTTTAATAAATGTAAAAGCTAATATATTAAGAAATATAATTTGTTAATATTGTGTAATGCCTTGTATTAGTATTGGAAAAACATACAATCCATTGATTGGTATTTTCCAGATGACTAATGCCTAAGTTAAGAAAGCTATTTAAAGTACAAGGTAGGCTATTAAGTTTTAGTGTAGTGATATAAAAAGTTTGTGGCTGTGTTACCACATGCAGTAACTTTCAAAAAACTGTCATGTGTTTTGTTTTGATAGCCTATCAAAGGAAAATACCCACAATTACTTGAAAAGCTATTACACTGCTTTTTCCCCTTTTAACTCTGTGAATTCTGTGTCTTCTTTCTTCCCTCTGTGCCTCCCTCCCTCTTTCTTTCCAGACAGGCTGTTGACTTTGTATTTTAGGCTGACCTTGAATTCATTATGTACTCCAGGTTGGGCTCAAACTCAGCAGTCCTTCTGCCTCAGCCTCCTGAGAGCTGGGATTACAGGCATGTACCACTGTGCCACCACATGCAGCTTAATTTCTGTTTATTCTGTGAACAAACAAGATAGTATAACAATTACTTTTTTTTATTTTAAAAATAAAAGAAGAAAATATATTAACAGACATCCATTTACAAAATAGTATAAAAACAATACAAACAATACAGAGTTACAGACAAGTGGTAGGAAATTAACAATGGTTGTTGTATTGCATATTGATATCTTCATATACAATAATTACTAAATGTAGACACAGATATAAAAATACAGCTTTCTTTTAAGCCTGCTACTAGGGAAGTTTGCAAAAATTTTAAGGTGCCATGCTTGTTACTACTGTTTTTTATATTTTTAAAAAATTTTTTCATAAAAGATATGTAGTTTATGTGGAAGCATGTTATCCTTGTTTTTATTTATTTTTGATGCACTGTATTTTTTTATTTTAAAGAGGAAAAATAACCCAAAATTTCAGAACAGAATAATAGGGGAGTAATAGTGGTTAATACATTGTGCATTGTTATCTTTAAACTGGTTTCTCAGAGTACAAAATATTGGTATTTAATTGATCAAACAATATTAGCACAAATCTTTCTTTTCAATGAACTAAGAGAAAGTAGTAGTATAAATAATCTTAACTATCCTTTATTTATATACATAGATAGATAGATAGATAGATAGATATGGGTATGGATATATGTGTCTGTCTATGAATATATAATTTTATTTTGCTTTTCCTTTCATTCTTTTCTCCATTCCTCCACATCAGTTTCTCTTCCCTTTTGAAGTTTCTTCCTATTTTACAATACCTATTGTACATTTTGGATCTTATTTACTCTTTCAGCTTCTCACATTAGGGAGGCAATACAGTGTTTACAAATGTGTGTCTGGTTTATTTCACTTACAAGTATGGTCTCATATCCATTTACCTATAAAAGTCTCACATTTATCCTTCTTTAGAGCTGAGTAGTATTCCATTGAATAAAAAGACCACATCTTTTTTATCCATTCCTCAGCTGATGGGCATTTAGGTTGTTTCCAAGACCTAGCTATTACAAATTGTGCTGCTATATATTACTGTGGTAGTGTTTTTAGTTCTTCTGGAAAGATACTCAGAAGGGGAGTACCTGAGTTGAATGGGACCTCCAATCCTAGTCTTTTTGAGGAATCTCCACACTGATTTCCACAGTGGTTACACCAGTCTACACTCCGATCAGCAGTGGAGAAGAGTTCCTTTTTCCCCCACAGTCTCACAAGTATTTGTTTTTGATTTCTTGATAATAGCTATTCTTTCTGGGTGAGATGAAATCTCAGTGTTATTTTAATTTGCATCTCTTGAATGATGAGTGATATTGAACTTTTTCTCATATATTTAGTTGCTGTTTGTATTTCTACATCTGAGAAGTATGTATTCATCTCAGAGGCCCATTTCTGGATTGGGTCTTTAAATTTAGGA
The DNA here is from genome assembly GCA_004027595.1 of Dinomys branickii. Classification (NCBI taxonomy): domain Eukaryota; kingdom Metazoa; phylum Chordata; class Mammalia; order Rodentia; family Dinomyidae; genus Dinomys; species Dinomys branickii. Next base: position 46,880 of record PVLD010004408.1, read on the forward strand.
GATTGTATTTTTTCTTTTGATATGAGGTTAGCTACAAATTTATCAATTTTATTCTTTCAGAGAATGAACTCTTCATTGATTCTTTATATTATTTTCTTATTCTCCAACACATTAATTTGTGCTTGATCTTTATAATTTACTCCTTTTATGGACTTTGGGCTTGACTTGTTCTTCTTTTTCTAGATGCTAGAGGTGCAGCATTCAGTTGTGTGTTTGTTCTCATTCTGTTTTCCTTGTGTGAGAATTCACCACTGTAAATTTACCTCTTAGGACTACTTTCATTGCATCCCATCCATTCTCGTATGTTTTGTTTGCGTTTTTCATTTGTAGATACTGTTTAATTTCTTCTTTAATGTTACTGTGACCCATTTTTTGTTCAGGAGAGTGTTATTTAATTTCCATGTGTTGTGGACTTTTTGTGGTTTCTTTTGCTATTCATATCCAATTTTGTTGCTCTATAGTTACGTAATATGCGTGGGGCAATTTCAATTCCTTTGCATTTACTTAGCATGTTCTATGGGCTAGTATGTGGTCTGCTATGGAGAATGCACCATGTGCAGCTGAAAACAGTGTGCATTCTGATGTTGTGTGGAACGCGCTGTGAACATGTCTACTAAGTTCATTTCTTCACTCTGTCATTGTTGTATCATCATTGTATTCCAGTGCCAAAGTGTTTGACTTACAGTAAATTCTGTATAACAGATATTCTTTAAACTAGTGAGTGATTGATAGGCAGAAAAAGAAGACCCTGAAAGGGATTGTTGGATGTTGGGAAAGGGTAAAAACCAAGAGAGACTATTTCAAGCAGGAAGGAGTAGTCAACTATTTGACTGTGTTGAATATTGCTAAGATTGTTTATGTTAAAGTTTGAGTTTCTTTGTAAATACTTTCCAACTTTTCCAATCATTCCAAAGTACATATTGACTCCTAACAATATCTCAAAACTTTGCAACATATTTTTAAGCCACATTATTCTGAAATTAATACTGTAGTTAATTATATTTAGAGGAAGATATACTAGTTAATTTCTTCGAGAAATTAGGAAGTCCTTTAAGAATTAGGAAGTCTTTCATGTTTTTATATTATTTAAAATATTAACTTCTTATATTTTTATTAAATCTGTCATGTTTTTATGTTATTTACAATACTAACTTTTTTCCCAGGTATATATTTGAATAGATGAAGACTATGAATGGAATTGTAGGGGATTATGCTGTTTTTTAAAATTATGCTTTTGAGTAAAATGAAAATAATAAGATGAATATCACTTGTTCATTCACTTGATAATTAGTTTCTGGATCAGTTTTCTAGTGGTGGATTTTTTTAGTGAATTGTTAGTTATGTGTGTAATTGTATTAGTCTGTTTTCTGTTGCTGTATTGAGTGAAGTACTGCACACTAGGCACCTGAAAAGAAAAGAGATTTAGGATTAGGAATGTAGTTCCCTGGCAGAGCACTTGCCTAGCATAAATGAGGCCCAGGCTTTGCTCTCTGGCACCTGGGCAGGTGGATAGAGAAGAAAAGAAATTTACTAAGATCAGTTTTAGAAGGCAGCCTCGTCTATTTAGCCTCTTAGTTCCTCTTGTCTAGGTTGCAAAATGATGGAAAAACAAGAGGATTGGTTGCTTGTAGCAGGGAGCAGTCATATGGGGTAATCTTTTTTTTTTTTTTGGTACTGGGAATTGAACTCACGACCTTGTGCTTGCCAGGCACATGCTGTGCTGCTGAGCTATATCCCCAGGGTAATCTTGCCTAATAGCAACCTACTCTCTAGAGAAGCAGCTCTTCAAAATCAGCATTGTCTAGTAGACTTATTTACTTCTCATTGTGCCCCATCCTTTAAAGATTTCATCACTGTAGGGTAGCCACGCCACATGCCAAGGACCAGGGCTCTAACGTCTGAGTCCTTGGGGGACAGATCACATCAGGACCATATCAGTGATAGCAATACCTTACTATATGGTGAGGGAAGAACTAGTAGGAAGAAAACTTGATTATAAAATATTGATTACATAAACTTACAGCCTTTGTATATTTGATTTTTCCTGGGCTTAATTAGAATCCATTTATGTTTTAGAATTTTTCCAAGAATATTTTTGCAATTCTTCAGTCTGTAAAAGCCAGAGAAGAAGGGCGTGCACCTGAACAGCGACCAGCTCCAAATGCAGCACCTGTGGTAAGACTGCTTTATGACTTAACATTTAGTAAATTTAACAAAAGTACAATAAAAATTGGTATTGTATCTCAGTGTTGTAATTTTTGAAGACCTTTTAGTTTTTACATTAGGAGGTTCCAAAGTTTTTGTTGTTTCAGTGTACCTGAAGGATGTGAAGACTACCCAGCCTTAAAAGTTATTTGAAGATTAATTTTATAAGTCTCAGGACCTGGGAGATATAGCTGGGTCAGAGTGTTAGTGGGGAGAAGCCCTCTCTGTGAATGCTCTACTTATTATAAATGTAAATACCTGTTAAATTCTCACTTGGGTTTTTTTTTTTTTTTTTGACATTGGTGCTATCCATGATATCTTAGTGTATATTTCCCTTGCCACCTTTCATGGGGCCTTTTCATAGTACTTTAGTTCTGAGGGTTGACTATTTTACTGTTTTGAGTGCAGTGTACTACCCTCCAAACTAAGTTTCATTTGTGATGTATAGCCTATATTTATTCTGACATATGCTTTAATTTTTGTGTGTTGGGGATATGTTGGAGGTTGTAGGGAGCCCAACCCATCCCTAGCCCTTTTTTATTTTGAGGCAGTCTCTTAGTAAGTTGCCTGGGCTGGCCTCAAACTTGAGTACCTCTTGCCTTAGCCTCCTGTGTAGCTGGATCACACGCATGTCGTACCATACCTGGCTTACCCACTACTTGTAGTTATTTTCATGATTCAGTAAAAGAAGAAAATACAAGTAAATTGGTAAATAGAAATTTTAAAAATGTGTGAAAATGTGATAGACTACTTTGTAAGCCTTTGTAATATACAGTTATTTTGTGTGTTCATTCAATCATTGGTATTTAACTTCTAGCATCGGGGCTGGGGTTATAGCTCAGTGGCATAAGTGCTTGCCTGACAAATGCAAGGTCCTGAGTTCGATCCCTGGTACCGGAAAAAAAAAAAAAAGAAACAGTTAATTTTAGGGCTGGGGATATAGCTCAGTGGAATAAGCGCTTGCCTAGCAAGCACAGGGTCCTGAGTTCAATCCCCAGTACCGCAAAGAAAAAAAAAAACAAACTTCTAGCATGGATCTTGCTGATATTTAGACAAATACATTCAGTGGACAATATATTTAGCAAGTATTCATGTACCTGCTATTTGTCAGGCAGTGTGCTAAGGATCTTCAAGTAAAATAACTGGAAAGGGTCATAGTCCTTGCCTCTTTGAGCTTGTAGTCTAGTGAACTGTACTTGTTAGATAAAAAAAAAAGTGCAGTGAGGTCAGTGTTGTGATATTAAAAGCACACAGTACTTAAAACTATGAATTGGTTGACTTTTCTAATAGTTAGTTGGAAGCCTATCAAACTTCAGAACATTTAAACCATTACTTTGTGACAATAATTATTCTTTCTGTATGTTTACATTGTCATTAGTATAGTTGATATATTAATGTTTGGCTCTTTATTAATATACAACTAATAATAACAATTTTGATAAATATCTTTATTTGGAATAATACTTAGAATGGAATCCTACTGTAACAAAAGTGGGAGTACTTTAGTCTTCATGTATATCAGGAACTTCTCATGTGGCTGGGCATGGTGGCACATGCTTAAAATCCCAGCATTTGGAAAGCTGAGGCAGAAAGATTGCTGCAAGTTTGAGGCCAACCTGGGCTACAAAGTGTGTTTAAGGTCAGCCTGAACTGCTTAGCGAAACCGTGTCCAAAAAGACAAAATAAGAACTACCGGGCAGCTTTGAGATTAGGGGTGTGTGTGTTGGTGGAATCGAACTCAGAACTTTGCACTTTCCAGGCAGGCATTTGTGCAGCTGAGCTATATCCCTGGCCCCCCAGCTTTGAGATTTTTAAAAAATACTTGCTGTTAATTTACTATAGACTAGGAATTGTGGAATAAAGTATTTGTGAGTTAAATTATTGACAGCTTTTTCTAATTATTTAAAATAGTAGTACCTTTTAGACTTATACTGTACATTTATAATGGGCTTATTGTCATAGTTGCCATGTTTAATTTAGGGACGAATAATTCAGTTAACAGTCTCAAAAATGTTTTGTTATTAAAAACATCATCACTGGAGGGGACACTTAAGCAGCCAGAATGAAATTGCTAACTTCTATTTCTGTAGTTTTTTTAAGACTTGTTTTTTGCCATGGTGTAATAATTGCTGTAGTAATTATACAATAATATAATGATCATCTCACATAATCTCAGAAATGACTGTGGTTATCAAATGACTAGAGATCTCATTACTTTTTGTTTTACAACTATAGTAAGAAAAAAACTTAAGAAAATAAATATCTCTATTACAAGTATTACATAGATAATATTTTAAAGTATTAACTTATAGTTCATAACTTGTTTTTCTACAGGATCCCACACTGCGTACTAAACAGCCTATTCCCGCTGCTTACAACAGATACGACCAGGAAAGATTCAAAGGAAAAGAAGGCAAGAGCTGCTTATTTTCATCATTCCCTCGCTGTGGTTATGCTGACTCTGAGAGGCAGTGTAGGCAAATGTTTCAGGGTTTGTGAAACAACTTTTGCAGGCCAAATCTGGCTCACTGCATGTTTTTGTAAATAAAACTTTTTTGCAACACAACCACACATATTTAAGTGTCGTCTCTGGCTGCTTTAGCTCTATGACGGTCCTATTGAATTGTTTTGCCAGAGATCGTACACCTAGAAAACCAAAAAAGTACTGTCTCCCTTTCACAGAAAAAACTGATTAACTCCTTGTTAGTAGTTTGGATTTTGGATCCAGATACCTGTGTCAAGTTAATTTTTGTGTGAATTTTAGTGTTGCTTTAAATGCATTTTACTAGGCATGGTGATGCACACTAATGTGCACACCTGTATCTGTAGCAATTGGGAGGCTGAGGCAGGAGAATTACTGTGAGTTTGAGGCCAGCCTGGGCTCCATAGTGAGTTTAAGGCCAGCCTGGATTACATGGTGAGACCTTGTCTTAAAAAATTTTTTTTAAAAAAGCATTGTGTTTGAGTTTTCTCCTGTATATTATTTTATTTTATTTTATTTTTTTATTATTATTATTATTTTTTTTTGCGGTACTGGGGATCGAACTCAGGACCCTGCGCTTGCTAGACAAGCGCTTATTCCACTGAGCTATATCCCTAGCCCCTATTATTTTAATACTACTAATAATAGACCTATTAGGATTACTGTGAGATTTAAACTAGTTAGTAAACATAAAGTCAGTAGAACAGTATGTGGTATGCAATAAACTATCCACAGATATTTGCTATTATTAATACTAGTTCTCTTTCTACAGCATTTATTTTAGAATGGAGATTCCACATATTACATCTTGCATCCCACATTCTAAATGTCTGTATTGAAAATTTAGGAAGCATAGACCTGGAGCAACAGTGTGAGGGCTTATTCTGTAGTGTTGTGGCTATGGAACCTTTGTACATGAGTGAAGCAGGACCTACGTCACTTTGTCCTGAGGTCTTCGTCTTAACTACATTTATGGGCATATGAAGTAGAACAACTACAAATGTAACATTGATTATTTTCCTGCCTTATCTGATATGTCTATAAAAGATATATTGCATCAATACCATAAATTTTATATGGTGATTTCCCTTATTGGATAAAAGGACACATTATTGTAATGTTTTTCTTATGAAATAAACTATATAAAGCAGCCCACAAACCAAATCCTGTCTTTAGTGGTCCAATTCCAGCTGCCTGTTTGTATACATACTGTATATTGTTTTATCTTACTTTTGTATTGCAACTGTAGAGTTGAGTAGTCGTGACAGAGACTTTGGGCCTGCAGTGTGTTAAGTATTTACTACACAATCCTGTACAGACAGCATCCTGGGTCTGTGTCCTAAAACTTCCGTTATAATTTACAACATTGTTTTCTACAAGATATTTAACATATATTATAGATTGCAAGTTCGGAATACAACTTTTAATAAGGAGATTTTTCAGATGCTTTTAGTGATGCTATCATCAAGTATTTAGTAGTGAATAATTTAGGGGTTATAAAGTATTTTATTCAGTAATTTTTGAGTGTAATTGTAGAGTTAATCTTAACTAGCTTCTGTACATAGGATTACTGATGTGCTTTGAATATATTTTGGGGACTAGGGTCTCTTTTAAAGTTTTTAAGTCATCAAAAGTTTGTAATGTGACTCTATTAATGTAGGTTATTACTTTAAATTTCTCATGCATCATAAAAGACATATAATCTAATAGTAAATCCCTTTATTTTTATAGAGACGGAAGGCTTTAAAATTGATACTATGGGCACTTACCATGGTATGACCCTGAAATCTGTAACGGTAAGTTATCTGACCGCAGAGCTTATTTTGTTCCAGACGTTTTATGTAAGTAGTGGATTTTGAAGAAAATTTTTGCTCTCCCATATTTCCTGGTGTAAACAAACACTCTTAATGACCAGTTGTGCCGGTAGATATGCTTGGTATATTACATATTTCATGAATTCTTTGCTACCTCTTTAGCTCACTTGCTTCCTCTCTCCCACCTCCCTCCCCTCAGTTTGAGTATGTGTAAATAAACAGTACAAGCTGCTTTGACTAACTAGGACAGTGCTATCTGGTTAGAGTTTGTAAAGCCATTGAAGAGATCATTTGGGGAAAGTATTTGCTGTAGTCATTTATCGTCTTTAAGATGTAATACCTTATGCTCTTTACAGAGACAGATTATAGTGAGTTGTGGTAATGCTTACAAAGTTCATACTTGATGGCTATGGTAATGCCTGCTGGCATTTGTAGGACTCTGTGAGGCTGACACGTGAAGATTCCAAGTTCACGGAGATCCTGGGCAACTTAGTGACTCAGCAAAACGCTGTCTCAAATAGAGTATAAAAGCAGAGCTGAAGATGTAGTTCAATGTGAAGGCCTTGGATTCAGTCCCCAGTACTAAGTCAAACAGAAATTCATACTTAATAGAAGTAAATAGTTGCATGCTCATAAGTGTGTGCCTTTCGTTCACTTTTAGCAAACTCTTTCTTTTTGTCTTTTCCCTTTCCTTTATCCTGCCCCATGCCGTCCCATCCCCTATTCCTGTCCTGTCCTATGTCTTCCTTCCTCCTCCATCCTTCTTCCTTCTTTCTTTCTTCTTTCGTGAGACAGAGGGTTGCTTTGTTGCTGAGGCTGGATTCAAATACTTGGGCTCAAGCGGTCCTTCTGTGTTTCTTCTGAGTAAATGATCAACAGGTGTGTGCTGTGCCCAGCTTGCTGTTTATTTTTTCACTTGCTAGAAATGTTACTTCTAGACATCCTGATCAAACCATATTTCTCACTTTTCATTTCTAGTCAGTGGTAGGTCTTGGTAATAATCATTTTCCATATTTGTTTTCTTGGGGCATTTACATATTTACTTTAAGATACTATGTATATTATTAATTGGAGAGGCTAAATACTTGAAGCACTAATACCGAAAGTTCCTTTTGTTCTGCTTTGAATTGTCAGATTTGTAAGCATTCTGTGTGACAGGGTCGGTGTTTGCTCTGCTTTCTCAGAATTAAAATATAGCTCCATGGAATTTGCCAGGCCTTACCAGTTTCCTAAAATAGACACCAAATAAATGTTGAGAATGTGACTGACGTTAGAATTTTTTAGGCTTCAAATTGGGGTTGGGTAGTAACATTTTGATAATATACTGTATTTACTTAGTGGCACCCAGGGCCTTGCCCATCTTAGGCAGTCACTATAATGCTGACGCTCTCAGCTCTTTTTATTTTAATTTAATTTAATTTTTCTATTTTTACATTTACTTTTATTATTTTAGTTTGCTAAGTTGCCTAAGCTGTCCTCAAACTTGGTGGTCCTCCTAGCATAGCTTCCGTAGTGGCTAGGTTTATAAGCATTCCACACAATATACTTGTTTTATAATTGTTATCAGATTTGTTTTATATTTTATTGAGGTTGTACATAGATTGTTTAATTCACTCAACAAATAATTATGGACCACTTGTGTCAGACCATGTGCTAGCGGTTGGACATACAGCTGTGGGTAGAGTCGTCAGAGGCCTCTTTGAGGAGGTGACAGTTTAGTTGAGACTTTGCAGAAGAGCATTCCCTATAAGGAAAGTTGGATTCATGCTGAGGCCCGTTATAGCAAAAGCTCAAAAAACCAGTGTCTCCAGCTAAGTGAATGAGGGAAAAAGTGGTAAGATGCATTTTGGGACATGTGCTTGATTCTTTCTGGTTTCATAAAAACAAAGTTAAATTCTTCCGGCTTTTTCTGGCAACAGAACTTTGTAAGTGAATTGTTGGGGTAACTTATTATCCTTAGGTAACCGTCAAAATTAGTTCTGTTTTTTGGGGGTGTTGTTGACATTATTTTTATTCTCTTTCCCATATTGCTGAAATGCCATAAATTTGCCCCATTAAATTAACTTCTCTGCAAAGAATAAAATCAATGACAATTTTTATAGTGGTACTTTATATAAAGCAATTTTCTAAGATACAAGGATAGTTTCTTAATTGCAATAGTTCTGCCCCCTCATTAGACTGTTCTATGTAGACTTAAAAGTGCTGAACTTAAATTTGTGCTGTATTTTAAAGAATACAAAATGTTGTTTAGGAATGTAATAGAAAGGTGGAAAATGGTCAGATTGCTGGTAATTTTATTTTGGCACCAGTTTTGAATCTCGTTGTATTCTGATTGATTTACCAGTTGTTATAGACTACATAGAAAAGTTTGAACATGGAAGCTTCGAAGTTTTCACATAATTATTTGTTTTTAGCTGAGCCTCAGACTTAGGCTTCCAATTTAATATTTTTTTCTCCTTTCTCTTTTGAGTGATTACTGATTGTGAGATAGTGAGCTGCACCAGTTTTTACCTTATGCTCTAGCTAAGAAACTTTTTCTCCTTTAATATCCAAAGCTTTGTTGTCCATAGGTGATTTGTGTTCTCACATATGTATAGTTCATTTTGCTACCATTATTCTTCAGAATTTTGATGTGGTTAGTGGTTATACAGTTACTAAAATTAGGATCAATTGCCTTAGAATTAATTACCTTTTAAGTTCAACATCAGAATTCTTTAGATATAAGACTAAACAGTAAATTGATAATTTTTATACACATGGGGTTTTCTTACATGTGGTAGAGAAAATGTTACATGTTTTGGTAGTTATATTTCATGAGTCATAAATTACTGAAAATTTGTTATGAAAATAGAGGTTCAGGCAGGGTTTTTAGCGTAAGAAATAATCCATTGAAATTTCTTATGGTAATAGAAGTTCTAGTATCTTTCAAGTTATACATTTGCATGGTTGAAATTCTGATTTTTATGAGGTAGGGTCTAGCTGTGTTGCCCAGACTGGCCTTGAATAGGCTTGCTCAGTGTCCAGTGACAAACAACCCGCATGTGCCATAGGTTTACCGCCGTTGTCCTAGCTCAGCTTCTCTCAGCATCTTTAAGTAGCTGGGGCTGTGGACGTGCGCTGCCATGCTGGTGTCTGCTTAACGTTTGACTTAGGCTGTGGTACTGTTGAGGTGCTGAGAGCTCTTCTTTTTTTTTTTTTTTTTTTTTTTTGCGGTACTGGGGATCGAACTCCGGACCCTGCGCTTGCTAGGCAAGCGCTTATTCCACTGAGCTATATCCCCAGCCCCCTGAGAGCTCTTCTGAGTTGGCACCCTTCCTCCAAATTGTGTTACTTGGATTGTGTAATGTTTATTTTAAAGAGAGTAATAAAAAAAAGAACAATAGCAAAATGCCAACAACATAGAACAGAACAAAACAAAGCATAAACAATGCAAATGATACAGTGTTTTGGAACACAATGATAGGAATTAACAGTGGTTGTTATATAATGTTTAGAAACCCTAAACACATTTTGTGGTACAGGAACCGAAATTGAAAGGCAAGAGTGAACACCCTGTTTCCCAAGCTTGTCACTTCCAGAGCGTGCCCCTCCCCTCCGCCTTGTTGGGAGCACTCTTAGAACTACAGTTACCCAGACCTGGTTGCTGTTGAGTAAAGCCATCCTAGAGTTACGGGTTGGAAGTAGAAATCATTCATTGGAGGAAATATATATTTTCGTGGATTCTTACCATGAAAGGGCCATTTTAAACCAAGAAAATGTTGCTTGATCTTGCTTTTTATATAGTAGATAAGAGATGATTAATTGTCTTTATCAGTTGTGTATTAGCAAGGAACCTGTCTATAGTTCTAGGGGAAAGGAAGAAAGAAGATGTAATTACAGTTTGCTCTTAGTAATTGTAGGGATTTGGGAATCACATCAAGAATTACTTTGTTTTAACCTCTTGGGACTGTTCAAGTTCAGGTGAAACATAGATTACAAACTCTGACTCCTTTGCTTGTCCTCCGCTCTTACTCAGTGTTATCGACTATTATCACCGTACTAGCTTCATTTTCGAGGAAGCGTTTTGCACCTGAAATTATGCAGACTGATCACTTTCCTTAAGATCTTTACTGGATTTAATTCCAACGTACATCGCAGTTCTTACAATATGTATTTTATAGAGCATCATTTTTCTGAGAGTGAGTAAATGGCTTTTTCCAGTACGTATACTAGAGCTGTAGTATCACCACCAGCTTCCTTTTTCAGGAAGATACAGAATCTCAACCTTATTCATTATGTGTGGAATGTAAGTTTACCTGTGGGAAAGGTTTTGTCCTCAGAGTTAGATTGCAGCCTCTCTGTTCGTGAATGCCAGTGCACTGTCCCATATGTCATGTTTGGCCTACTTCTGGACCCACCTTGCCAGTCTAAATGTACCCATAGTTGGTGTCCGTTGCAATTTAAAAATTTATTTTACTGAGCATTTGAAAAGAGTTTGTCACATAGGTAGATGATCTGGATTTCTAGCTTCTTTGAAGGAGCTGTCATGACTAGGTATCGGGTCTGTAGTTGCACGTAGCAGCCACATCCACCGGAGCACGGGCCTCTTCTTAACGTGATGGTTTCTCTCAGTTGCCAGAGGCCTCACCACCCTGTGTGTTATTCATCCTTCATTTACTTCTGCCTTGCTCATTGACCGTGTTGAACTTTCATTTTGAGAACCTTCATCAAAGTAAGGGCAGTGCCCCCTGATTAAAGAGCAGTCAGTCCTTTGGAAGCCTGTGTATGTAAGGCTTTGAGGTCAGTCTTGGCTTTGAATCCTAGCCCTGCTACTTATTCTGTTTTTGTTTTTAAATAAAGATAAGGGAAAAAAAGATAATAGAACTTACATTATGGCTTTATTAAAGCATTAAAAGAGAAACTATAAAATCCTTAGCACAAAGAAGACTCAACAAATGAGGATATTTATTATGAATTTATGATTATGTTTGACTACATGTGTTTCCTATAGTTTCACTGATACATTTTATATTACTTCTTTTAATACATTTTTCATTCAGTAGTTTCTTAAGAGAAACCTTTTCTTCAATTAATTGGGAGTTTTGAGGGACCACAATTGTGTATTTATGTTGCAGCAGAGATCTGTAACCTTTGAGAGAAATAGCTATGAAGAAATTTTCGTTTAAAGTGATAACTGGCTAGGTTAGCCTTTTTTGTCCACCTGTTAGGGCTTATGTATAGAAAGAAGTATAAATTATTTATTCTCTATAAATAATTTTTTTTTTTTTTTTTTCCGGGACCGGGGATCGAACTCAGGGCCCTAGTGCTCAGCGGCAAGCACTTAGCCCACTGAGCTGTACCTCCAGCCCCTCTCTATAAATAATTGACATAGGATTTCCTGTGTTCTATATTTGGACTCCTTGGGAATATTATAAAACTTGATTATCTTAATATTATAGGGAAAAGGTTTAATTTTAGAGGCTGTGCTACATATATTACTAAAATCTCTCAACATGTTTTGGGTGTACCACTTACTCTTTAATGAGATGTAAAGCTAAATTAATGGGATTTGAGTGTATGGTTCTATATCTAAGTACCTACCATCCAGTGTGCACTGGATTTTCAGTAAACACTCATAAACGGAAAACATTTTTCAAACTCCTTTTATATGTATTGGTCTTTTAGAGACAAGTTTTCACTATGCAGTTCAGGCTGGCCATGAGCTCAGTAGCCCAGGCTGGCCTTAAACTCACAGCAATCCTGCCTCAGCTTCCCAAGCGCTGAGACTACAAGCATGCACCAACACACCTGGCCTCCCTGACACTTCTTACGTGTTTTGTTGATGTAATTAGTTTTTCTTGAGGTTTATTAACATCAAAATTCTGGGCATTTTGACAAACTGTTAAGGTTAAATAAAAGTCTAAAACCTCTCACCGCAAAGAAGGTTATCAGTGATATGTATAGCACAGCCTCTGAGCCTACCAATAACTGTGTAGTCAATGACATGATCATAAAACTCCTGAAACTTATTTTTGAAAGAAGCATAGATAAATTTATTGGTGGTACATATGTCAGGAATAACCTGGAAATCATTGTATAATTTTAAATAATAAATTAGGTATCACATTGCTTTAATATTAGTAGCAATAGGAGACAATAGAAACCAATTTGGAAATAATATGGTATTAACATGATAAAAATTTATACTGTGAAATTTCAAGATTATTCATACTGTCTTAACTGAAGTTCTGTGTTTCATGCTATACTTATTTATGATTCTTATTGCACAAAAACAGAGTTTAGTTTTCCTTTAGCTTAGGTTTCTAATACTAATACTACAGCAGTGCTTTTAATTCCATTTTTTACTTCCCTGCTTTGGCATGACTTTAATCCATTCAATGTTAACGAAACTAGTGTCAGTATTAAATATATTACATCACTTTTAACTTGTAATTTACTATTTTGTTGTTGTTGTAGTATTTTTGTCATAGTAGTCTTTGGATTGTCTGTTTACTGAAGTTCATCTCTTCCCTTCTCCCCGTCCCCCATCCTACTAAACCTCACTTGATCTTTAATTCTAAGTTTTGGTTTCTTTTCCAGGTCTTTTTCTTGATGGATGTTTCTTTTTGTGTTGTTCTTCTTGTCTTTCCTGCTTCCCATGTTCCTCTGTGAGTGACTGTTCCCACATTTATTTTTAATGCCTGTTTTTAAACTCTTACTTGCTTCTGGTCTGAGTAAATCTTACTATTTAGAAGCCAAGTTCTTACTTGAAGTTTCACAGTTGTATTTTGCTATGAATATGTTGAAGACATATCCATTTTAAATACTTAGAAATGGAAAAAAAAATGTAAACTACTTAAGATCTATTTTTAAATTGGAGACAAAAATACAGTATGTCATAAAATTCATATAATTGTTTTATTGTTGAATTTGTATTTTATGGTGTCATTGACAAAATTTGTTCTTTACATTTAGGTATTTTGTAACGGTAAGATCAAAGGTTCTTGTTTTGAAATTAAATGGATTTAATATTTTTATAAATTGTCCATATTTAAAAATTGTTTTTTTATTATCTACAAAGAGTAAATTCTGGAATTCTGTATTTATTTATCTTCCTAATTTGGTGTTTTTAGATATCTGCTTCGGTTTTCTTGCAGTCTTTTATTTTTTGTATTTTATATATTGCCATAAATATTCTGAAATTAAATTCCTAATATACTCCCAAATACCAAGTTAGACAACTAAAATTGAACAGCTCTTTGACCTTTTGGAAGTTACACCAAATTTAACATCTATTATTATTTATAAAAAACAGACACCCCCCAACTTCAGCTATTGAATGAGATTGTAAACAGATTACAGTTCATAAAGAACTCTAGTATCTCAATTGTTTTCCTACAGAAGTTACTTTAATAGTAACAGGAGAAGAAACTTTAGAAATGAAACTAAGTAAATTGATAGTTGTGAAATACATATTTTATCTGGGTAAAATGTAATACATATAAATTAATACCTTGTAGTAATCTGGTAGATGGCAATTTGGGGGAGATCTGTCATGCATATTTGAATTCATCTTTTGACATGTTATTAGTATTTTTGAAAAGGTTCTATGGTGTTTTAAAGCTTTAAATATTCAAAGCTCATTCAACAGGTTTTATAAAAACATGCATCTGTCTGTCTTATGGGTAATATAACATTTACATGTTACATCTGAACCATCTTTCTAGATCACTGAAGACTATTCCATAGTCACAGTACTGGTTATAAGTACCTGAGTAATTTTCCTCACTGCCTTTGTTACGTAAGTGACGAAAGAGTAAGTACTAGTGATGAGCAGCAGTGCGGTGTGTGGGCTGGGGAAGGAAGATCAGCTGCTTGAATTTTAAGTCACCTCATCAGATGACATTGCTTTAGTAATTTGTCATGGCCCAGAAAAAGGCTGAGAAACTGAGCCATGAGACATTGATTCCTTTTAATCGAGCTTATGAGATTAGCATGTGAATTCAAATACTGGTTTATTAATTTACAATGAGAAATGCAATTGCCAAGGGTATTGGATAGCCACATTCTGTATCAACCACATGCTTGTTCTCTGTAAAAAAATTAACACTAGAAATCACAGTATTTTTGCACAATTGGCACATAATAAATTATATCCTTCACACGTTTAATGGTATTAGAGTAGTCTGATATTTGTACCTGTTTATTAAAGAAAGATGAGTTGCAGGGGCATAGTGCCTTCCCCTGGGCTCTGCTTAGATGGGCTCTGTCATTTGCTGTTTTAACTTCTGTTCCTTGTTGTAACATCTGACTAATCCTGCTCTGGATAGATTCGATGTATTTATTTGGATATGTAGATTGCTGATTCAACCTTAGGACTAATGTCTTATTCAAATCTATTTGATTTGTTTACAAATGTTCCTGTGCGGACCTGCGTTTTTGAATTGAAAATTCATAAGTAGACATGCACGGACTTGATTTATCACGAGAGAGGATGAATGTCTTTGTTTTAAGTGCTGATCTGTAGGCTGAGGATTAGTCCCATTTCATATTGTTGATTTAGAAGGAGAAAGAAGGGCAAGGATTTCCTGCTGGGGTCTGGACTTGCTCATTTATACCTTTTGCTTATCATTGGTTGATAAGCAAATGGAGACTCTTTAATCCTGCTCTCCCAATTAATTCGTAATTTCAGTGCTACAGTGTGTTTTTAACCATTGTGCAGACTTGCATGTAATTTAGATTGTATTCCATGTGATCACAAAACCATATACAGAGTACAAATGGAGAAGAACCCATGAGTACCGTTGTAGAAAACGTTATGAATAGGTATGCAATCATTCTGTGTCAGGATGAGCACAGCTTCAAGACAACACTAGTAAAAATTCTACTTTACCATATTCATTTGAATGACATAAAGATAAACAGTGTAATTGCAAAGTATGAAGCATTAAAGAATAATTGGTTTTGAATGATTCCTTATCAGAATCAATGGCAGATTATATAGGAAGTTTTTGCTCACATTTTACTTGGTTATATTTTGGGTAGAAAATTCATTTAGGGAAATTACCAGAATCATTTTTAGTAATAGAAGAAAAGTCCTATTCCTTCCCCACTCTTTCCGTCTTCCACATTTTCTCATCCCTTCCATACATGAATAAATGGTGATAAAAATGTGGAAGTCTGTTCACATTTATGGTAAATATGCTAATATTTGTATTAAATTTATAATGAAGAACTACCATTTTTATTTGAGCTCGTCTTTACTCATGTAATGCTGATTTAGTGAGGGACCATAGAAAAACCAGCTCATCCTTTACCATAGGGTAAATTTTACATGTGAGCTTCTTTTTTGCTTGGTAATTTTAGGTTGATTTTATTAAGAAACATCCATCAGGTCTGAAGAAAAACCAAAGCCATTTAATGTTTATTTCAGCTGACATCTTAGAAACTTTAGTGTAAGATTGTAATGAATGAAAATGAATAAATGAGTAGGCAGGTAGTAAATGTTATAAATAGGAGGAATGTTTATGGTTTGTGATTTCACTATTGCTTTACATTTTCTAATCTGAGCTGATTTAAATATGTAATGACTCTTTAAGTTGAGAACTGGCAGATATTTTCTTTAAAGGTCTGTGTAGTAAATATTTTTGGGTTGTAGACCAACAGACAGAATTAAAGAAATTGAGTACTTAAGTAATGAGATAAATTGAATTTCCACAAAATTTTAATGATACAATGGTAATACCAGTACATGATAGTAACCAGTAGTAATGATTTACTAATGTGAATGGAATTTGTTATTTGGGCCACTTACAACATTTCACTTCAGGATCAAAGTTGGTAGTCCTTTTCACCAAAGTGGATTTCTAGTATCCATCTAGTAATGCTGGTCTATACTGACGTTTTATTATATGTTTCATCTTTGAGAAAGTGCTTTTGTACAGATAGGTTTCATGAGTGTGTGTTAACTGACCTTATTTACTGCTTAGAAGGTGTTTCTAAAATTCTCTTAGACTGTTCTCAATATTTCACTTTCTAGCATGGTGTTGCAAATTTGCCATAGCTATTAGAAGGTCAGTAAGAAGCTTTTCAGTGCTTACTGAAATAAATTTTGAAATAAGGAAATGTGTTACATTTGTATTGAGATCTGAAGAACCTCACCGGAACTCTAGGTTTGGAAAATATATCTGACTATATTTTTTGAGAACGGAATTCTCCTTTCTTCTTACGGTTTGACAGCATGGGTTATGTATAAAACAACATTAAATAACTTATAAATCAAGCAACTTTAGTTTGTCCTCAAATTCACAGTATGAATTTTCTTTAAAAAATTCACTGTTTTGTAATGTAGCAGGAGCATCATGGCAGATTTTTGAAAGGCACATTATAGGTGGCGTACAACACCCGTGTTTATTTTTTATAAGTTTCTGTTGATGAATTATTAATTTTAATTTTGAGTTTTATTAATGTGTACTTAACAGGAAACTAAAATATGAAATTTTTAATATATGTAATGAGTTTAGAGTAAACATCACCTTTTTAGCATTAACTGTTTATTTGCTTACAAGATCTAAAAAACAGCAGAAATTAATTCCAGTGTGAACTACATTGAAAATACAAATAAAACTCTACCACAGAAATAGCCTTTGCTTCAATTATCACACTCATGGCCGTTTTCTCACACAGGAACAGTCTGTTCCATACACAAGCCTCACTCACCCGACAGCACGTGTACTTAGCTTTTCTTTGCGGTTAGGCAGACCATACTTGTTGCCTGGCTTGTCTTCCTGTCTTGTCAAGAGCTTCCTGTTATATTATATGAGGTACATTTAGTAGGAAAATGAAATAGCAGTAAAATAAAATATCAAATGTTTTCTGAGTGTGTAGAATAAACATATTCTATATCAAGTGTTTGCTTACTTGATCTGAAAAATAAGAGCAGAAATAAATTTGTAGGTGACTTGCAATGAAAATACACATAAAACCCTACCACAAAAATAATCTTTACTTCAGTTATCACACCCGAGGCAGTTTTCACATGTGACAACATGTTCCGTACACTAGTATCGATCATACTAATAGCACATGTGTTTTGTTTTCCTGTCTTCTTTGGTAGGACACACTGGTCTTATTCTCTGGTCTTATTGACATATTGCTGGTCTTATTCTCTTAGGAGGTTCTTGTGATGTTTCACAGATCTGTTTTTTCACAGATCTGCTCCAGAATTCTTTTGAGGAGTTCTTGAGCAGATACATACTGTTCTTTTTTTGTAATTGATCATTTATCACTTCCACACCCAACCCTCTAAGAAAATTTCTCTGATATTTTGTGCTTGTTATTTTCTTTGTAAACTGTGAAGCTATTTATGCCTCACGTGTTTAGGATTGAGCAAAACACAGCCGTGGACCCACGTCTTGTGTTTTGAGTGCCATTATCGTTGCTGCCTAACTCAGCAACAGCCTCTATTGTGCTTTAGTTTTGTTGTAAAATGTTGCCATTTCTGGCTTCATTTGTATTGAGGATTCACTATCAATGTTTGTTTGTTTTTGAGACGGGGTCTCTTTCTGTTGTCCAGGCTAGCCTTGAATGTAGCGCTGGCTGACCTTGAACTCAGACTCCTCCTGCCTCAGCCTCCTGAGTGCTGGGATTACGGGCGTGCATCACTACACTTGGCTTCGCTATCAGCCTTACCCGGGTGGTGTGGCATCGGCAGTATTGATACTACTTTTTCCTTACCATATTGGAAGCCAATGTGATGTCTTCTGAAACTCAGATTGTATTGTACACTTCTCCATTGTGGTCTTGTACCCCTTTTTCAGCAATCTCACCTTTGTTCTTAGGATAGTTCTTGTGCTGGTCAACTGGTGTTCTTTTAGCAAATGTAACATGAGTAGTGAACCAACTGTTGAATGTGACATTTGGGTTACTTTTTGAAATATGTGCACAAGGCTGTTCACAAAGTCATATGGTTTATTAGTGCATGAATAAAGAGTTGGTGGCTGAGTTCCAGGATAAATTTCTAAATTCAAGGTGGGAAATGCCTTTGCATCTATGAGAGCATATATTTCTATGCCGTTTTGGAAGGTTTGCTTGGTATGTATTGCCGGAAGCTTCAGCAACTGCAGAGTGATGTAAGTTGTTTGTCAGCTATCATGTATCTGGACATGATGGTATAAATTGCTTGACAGTTCAGAACAAAGTTTTCAGAAAATGGCCAATAGCAGCCAAATTAGTGGATTTTTTTTTTTCTTTCTTGGCAGGTCTTTTTGTCATCAAAATGGAGGCAGTAACCTCAGTGGGAAAGGAAACCAAATCTTATGAGGGCCATTACTTTTGTTCTAAAAATCTCAATACTGCATCTGTTACTTCTCCACAAATCCTTTTCATTCTCATGATTAGAAGGATAAAATCCTGCTGTGAAGGCTTTTAGCTCAGAGAGTAAGATGACATGATAAATGTATTTTTGAGAATCACTATTAATCCACGTAGAACGTTTTTTTACCTTGTATTTCACTGTGAGTGTATTGTGAACCATCTTGTTGCATATCATCCATTACAAACAGCTTCCAAGTTTGAATCTCAATGTTGGCGTCTTGTCCAGTGTTCTGACGTTGAATTGTTCAGGTATACACGACCATTTTGTAGCGTTTTGACTTCAAATATTTACTGCTTTCTTCCTCATCTGAATCAGGGTCTTCCATTTTGCACTTCTCAGTCTGCCATACCTTGATGACTTCTTTGCACACATGATTCAAGGCATAAGCAATAGCGAGTCTCCTGATGGCTCAGTGTAAGCCTCCTGAATTGGGCTAATTCTGCAAGAAAAATCAGAAGAAAACATTTAAGAAAAAAATTGCAAATGCACAGAAATTTAACATGGTGTAAGACACGGGTAAAACGCACCTATTTACACTTTGACACACATGCATATACCTTGCTGTTGAATGCAGACAGCTTCTGTATTCCCCCAGCACAGCTGCTGAGACACAGAGCTGGCTACCATTATGCTAAAGTACATATTTTCTTTAGAAGAGTATGAGAACTGAGGGTATTGGAACTGGTTAAAAAACAGTGATCAAATCTGTAGCAAAATCTAACTAGAACTATTCCATATTTGAGAGCCATGGTTGTGGCTAGGTCTTTTCATTGAGAAAAATTGAAACTGGCCTTCGGAGTTAAAAAAAAAAAATCACCAAACCTTACTACTGATAAACTCTTGAGCTAATGAGTGGTCGCACCCGAGAAGTTATTTCTAACAAAAATTTGTAGGATGATGGTTAAATCTGCAAAGTAAATGAAGTTCACTCCTGATGCTAATGGCTCAGCAGTATGTGATAAACACAAATATTTCCTGCAAAGTACTTGAGGATGAATAGCCAGAGACGTTAAGTGCCTAACATTTTCACAAACTTTGTATATTTGTCGGGCTAAGCAGTTTTCTGCTTTGCAGATGTCATTTGCCCGTTTGTTGTAACACATCTGAACACATTCCATTTCAGGTTGAATTTCATTGGTGTTTTCTAAACTTTTTTGAAATTATTCTTGCTTGTCTAGTTGTTCCTTATAGACTATTCATGGAGGGTAATTTTATAGACTATTCATGAGTTACTTCAAAACATGGCATGGACTGGTTGAATAAACAACTGAGTGGTATTGGTCAGATCTGTCAGCTCAGCGGGAGCTAAAAAGTCTTTGACTTTGACTTTTAGCCGCAAGTAGTTCCCTATGAAAGGCTAATGGTCTTAGGATTCTTTTCTCTGGATACGCTATGTTTGGCCACTTAAATCAAATTAGAAGCTCATTAAGTCACTGTGGGTAAACCATTGGCCTTACTATTTTTATAATGTCTTAGAAATTAGCTTTATAGCCTTTTTTCATGAAGAAATTCTGTTGTGATGAGTTACTATGTTTTATATAAACTTTACATGTCTCATCAGTTTTTTATTCGTTTGATTCCCCTCCCCCAACCGTTTAAAAATGTAAAATTATTCTTGGCTCAGGAGCCTTTTTCTTTTTTCTTTCTTTCTTTTTTTTTTTTTTTTTTTTTTTTTTTTTTTTTTTTTTTTTTTTTTTTTTTGTCTTTTATCTTTTTGAGACGGTCTTGCTGTGCAGTTCAGGCTGGCCTTCAGCTCACTTTGTAGCCCAGGCAGGTCTCAAACTCACAATGATCCTCCTGCCTCAGATTACAGGCATG
Source organism: Dinomys branickii (assembly GCA_004027595.1). Taxonomy (NCBI): domain Eukaryota; kingdom Metazoa; phylum Chordata; class Mammalia; order Rodentia; family Dinomyidae; genus Dinomys; species Dinomys branickii. The sequence goes on from PVLD010004408.1 coordinate 67,554, forward strand.
TGCCATCACATACAACTGGCCATATTAAAATAAGTAGTGGTCTGAATTTGGATTGCAGCTTTTGTGTACCAACACTTGACTTAGTTTTTATCAAGTAATCCTAGATGACAGTAAATGTTTGTACTGATTCAAGTGATCGTTGGTACTTGTTGACTTTTGTGTCCTTAGGAATTGGTATTTAGGCGAATTAGAAATGATGCTATATAGATACAGATGCTTGGTATATACAGATTACGTCTGTGATTCTAACTTTTAAAATTAAGCATTAATTGCATAGTGATTGTTGCCTAGACTCTAGTTAAAGTAAAACTACTTTTCTGTGTATCTTAGTAAATGCAAGATGATAGATTTGAGTTTTATAGTAAAAGTAGTGAGAAAACTACAAGATATATCCCTGAAGGACTGCAAGTTTTACGAGCAAATCTTTTATAATCAGAAAGTGTTGGTCTCTTAAAGGAAAATAGAATTGAGTTTTTGATACTTTTAAAAAAAAATGTTGCTTACACTGAATGAAAGAATGTACAAATTTTGCTAAGATAGCTTTTTGATTTGTGACAACAAACAGTGGTATTTTTGGTACTTGTCATTGATTGGTTCTGGAAGGTACAATGGGTAACAAAAAATAACTAGTACCAAACATATTGCTTTGGCTGGAAATAGTAACAAAGTCACAAAGTAATCTACTTCATAAGTTCTAGCTTGTTTGTGGAGTACCAAACCTCAAGGACTGGACAGGATTTTCAGGTCAGCATGCATGGAGTACCAAACTTGATGAGTTTCAAAGCAGTTGAGCATCAAGGTATGACCATACCATATCTGGGGAACAGAGTTTGAAGATCTTTCTCAGCCACTCCAAGAAAAGCATTTGCAATGCACAGACAAAGAAACATTTGATGAGAGAAGCTCTGATGAATGAGATAACAAATCAGAAGAACAGTGTAAGTGGACCTGGACAACGAGGTGATTAGCAGTCTCTTCTTGCAGGTTGTAGGACCTTGCTAGTATTTCAAGCAAGCATGCCAAGATTAGAATGATGTGTAGGCTACTCCATGTATACAAGTGTGAAGGACTTCTTTCAGGCATAGTCATTTTTTGATAACTTCGGAACTGTCTCGTTTGGCTCGGCTGCTAAGTACAGCATTCTGTCACCCTCTATAGAAACTTGCTGCTCTCTATCAGTCCTAAAAACCACAGTGACTAAGCACTGCATCCTTTATGTGTTTTTGTAGCTGCCTAGTCTATCTTCTCTTTCCCTACCCCCTGTTCTGAATCTTCTGAACTGTCAAGTTCCACTAAACATAAAACCTAAGTTTAATTGGCACTTGTTAGTTTAGGACTATATGGGCTGGGGATATAGCTCAGTGGAATAAGTGCTTGCCTAGCAAGTGCAAGGTCCTGAGTTCGATCCCCAGTACCGCAAAAAAAAAAAAGGACTATAAGATTATTTTTGCTAAACTGCTGGTGTCTGTAATGCCATGATACGTGGTTTTGATCAAAGATAAATATTCTCGGCCCAGACAGCTAATATAACGGGAATAGATTTTCTTTTCTTGGAAATGACTGCGTGAATGCCTTTAGACATAGTGCATCACACAACATATGAATAACATCACAGAAAGTTTTAATGATTTCTGCTGTCCCCACTGAACATAATAGGAAAGGAAGGAAGAAAATCCCTAGTTAGCCGGCACCTTTATCAAGTCAGACATCCTGGCCTGAGGATATCAACCTGGAGAAAAAGAGCTTCTCTCAGATTTGCTTTTTATTTTTCCCTTGAGAGGCTTTTTGTTTTTCTTGAGAGTCAGCTTTCTTTACAGAGCACCTACTGAAAAGGGATGGGGATGCCTTTCTTTGTTTTCTTAGTTGCTTAATTATGAAAAGTTTCAAACACAGAGAAAATAGTACACCGTCTTCCATCTGCCCGTCACACAGATGATATAATTACCATTTTTAGCCATTATTACTTTATCTTTCTACTCCCTTTTTTCCTGAAGAATTTTAGAGCAGAATCCAGGAATTGTCATTTTGATTATTAATTCTTCACATACAGTGTAAGGACATTATCACGACACTTACTGCACATCACAGAATACAGGTGTCGGCAGTGTGTGCACCTGGTTTATTTCCCAGTGTCTTTGGTATTTCTGAGAATTGTCTTATTGTAGGTTAGTTGTTAGAAATAAGACACAAACGAGAAACACAGGTTTAGTTAGGATTCTTAAGTTTCTTTTACTTTACATTATAAATGAGTTATAATCATTTTTTGTGCCATAGACCCACTTAACACTGTTGAAGCCTCTCTCTGCATACTGTTTTTAATATACAAAATAGAATGCTTAAGATAAAATCAATTGTATTGGAACAAAATTATCAAGGTATTTTAAAAGTCATGCATTCATGACTCGGCAATTTGTACCTCTTTATTAATGTATTATGTAACAAGATCTGGTGTCAAATAAAATAAATGCTAAGATTTTTTAAAAAACGAGGTTGGGGACTCACTGTGTTACTCAGGCTGGCCTAGAACTCACAGTCCTACTCTCTCAAGCTCCTGAGTAATGGATACTACAGTTGTGGGTCACTATACCCAGTTTTAAATGTCAGGATGTTATGTATGATGAACATACATGCTATTTTATGATATCTCTAACAATTGTAGTGTGATAAGAAAATTATCTGATTTCTCTTAGTGACAAAAACACAGCCATTGCTAAGAGTAGTATGCGACCTATATTTATGAAGGAATTGTTCATTTCAGTTCAACTTCATCAGAAATAAAGTTGTAAAATATTTATTTCCATCTGAATTCAGAAACCCTGAATTAACAGTTTTGCGCTCTAGTGTAAAGGGACAGTATACATTAAGAAAGGTCCTGGGCTGCAACTCTTTTCCTAATTGTTTTTTTTTAATTTGCCTTTTTGAGACAGGGTCTCCCTGTGCAGTTGAGGCTGGCCTTGAGCTCACTTTTTAGCCCAGGCTGGTCCTGAACTCACATTGATCATCCTGCCTCAGCCTCCCAAGTGCTGGGATTATGGTGTGCACCACCACCCCAGCATGGTTGTGCTTCTGCTTCATTACAAGCTATCAAGTTGTTCAAGTCCTGGCCATAGTTCTTGCAATTCTGTTTGGACCATTGTTTCCCTGCTGTTAGCAAGACCGACTTCCTTCTTTGCTCCCTCCCCTCCCCATCTCTCAGTAGGAATAGAAGTAAGGGCTTTTGCATTAAGCTACATCCCCAGCACTTTCATTAATTTTTATTTTGAGAACAAAGTCTTGCCAAGTTGCTCAGTTTGGCTCAAACTTATGATCCTCCTGTCTCAGCTTACCCGTGTCCTGGGAAAACAGGTGTGCTCCCGCACACCTGCTTAGTAGAACACAGATCTCAGTCCCAAGGTCGCTTGTATAGGCGACTTTTTTTTCCCTCTGTTTTGTTTTCTTTGGCTGTCTTTCTTCAAAGATATGGGACCTGAAGGTGGAGATCATGTTTTTCTTGCCTTGTACCATCTCTCCAGTGGTGAGAACAGTCCTTGACATGCAGGTGTTCCTTCAAAAATATTAAGTATATCTTCAATTCTCTATGCATTATATATTTAGGTACTGCCTATCCTTTCCTCTGTGTGCGTAATAGTAATTCTGATGTATTAAATGATTGTTGTTGTTTTGTAACATATAGACTAGACCCTTAGTGCCACATGCGATTCCTTTTATACACTGGTCAGTGGTGCTTTATCTTGACTCTGGTGAACTAGGTTATTTTAAAATTTCTTTTAGTTTCGTTGGTCCATGGTTGCACTGTATAATGATTACGTTCTTTATGGGGATTAGTACATCTATAATATCCTTTTTTTTTTACATTCTCTTGAGTCAAGTTCTTATATAGTGTTTTTTCTAAGTAAATGGCAGTCTCATACCCCCAATACTCATTGCATATTAATTATTGTCCCTTCCACCTCACTTCTCTCTACCTTACCTCCAATATCCAGCTATCACAGAGCACTGCAATCCTTTCTAACACCTCTGGAATCCCTTCTCTCTATCTCACTGTTGTCTTTTTTTACTATGTAAAAAAATCTTTACAAACTTTCCTTTCAAATAAAATCAAAATGATTTAAACAAAAGGCTGGAACTGTTATATTGAGTTAAATTTGAATTCATTGTTTCTCATCCAGGGCTTATTTGTTTCTTGATTTTTAAGTAACTCGGGGGGGGGAGGGGAAAAAGTGAGGGAGGGAGAGAATAATTTATAATGAAATAGAAGGTAGGACTGTATACACAGGACAGCTAAGATAGTTGTACTACTGATTTCTATTGCTTTATTGAAAGGAACAGTTAGTATTTAATTGCTTGGTCAGTTTTACATGTCTATATTTATCTGAGTAACCACTTTGAAGATATCAATATGTAATACAACAACCATTGTTAATTTTCTATCACCTTGTCTGAAATTCTGTATTGCTTGTATTATTTTTGTGTTATTTTGTAAATGTATGTGTGTTTGTTAATATGTTGTTCTTTTACCTTAAAAAAAAAGATTCACTAAGAGACGAGCCTTAGTGAGGAAGAGAATAATCTATGGGACTTGTAGTTAAAGCCAAGGGTTTTACAAATTTTGGTATTTGTCTTCAGTGCATTGGAAAACCGTTGAAGCTGTGTCATGAATAACTCTGTGTTTTGAAAGTAACATTTTGGCTGATTAGAACAGATTAGATTGTATGGATTTAAGGAAACTGGTACTTATAAAGTTAGTCGGGACTTCAAAAGTAAGAGATGCTGTGGAAAGCAGCGGACCCCATTAGGAGGTGACCCGTAGCGTGACAGTACTGAAGCAAGAGAAGAGGTAGCAAGGGGGATCCCTTGTATTCGGTGCGTGGCAGCATAGTGGGATCAGGCCTCTACCGAGAGAAGGGTGAGAAGATACTGTTTGGGGTAAGAAAAGAAAATTGGCTCAAGTGTATTAAATGTAATACACTTACAGATATTCAAATCCTTGTAAAGTTGCTTACTTAAGAACTCTGACTAGGAATTTATTTTAAAAAGCAGGATTACCTCCTTTCAAATTACTGTCTTTTTCTTCAAAGGAGTTGTTCTCTTCCCTTTTCTGCATAAATCTATCAGAAAGAAGGTTGCAGCTTTGTTTTTTCCCTTTACCTTGTCAGGAGACAGCGCTGAAAAAGGAAAGCAGTTTTAAACAAAGCATAAGTACACATTTCAAGGGAATATGAAAGAAACAGTGGGCCAGTTTTTTCTCTTCGTTGATTTCTAGGTTCAGACAACATTTAACACTGCATCAGGCCCAGGCAGAAAGCTTTGCGGTTACTTTGGGAATGTGTTGACTTTGCCTTGTAATAGTTATTGTGTTAGAAACACAGGCCTCAAATCCTGATTGTAACATAGCCTCAGTGCCATTATATTATAGACATAAAAACTAGTTGCTCTTTTGAGACTTGGGTATAGATATGCCTTATGAATATTTAGAAAAATTTCAACTCATTTTTAACAGAGCTGTTCTTGGGTTCGTATCGCTATCTGACTTGCTCAGGTGGCAGAGCACACAGAGGGCATCTTCTTACAGAGCATTATGGAATCATGATAGGACTTAGGGGCAATTTTTTATTGCACAATTTGCTAGTAGTTGGTTTTCTGTCAGGATTCTTTGGTTACAAACATGAATTGACTGAGTGGAAAAAGCAAAGAAAGCAAAAGAGAAGAAAACAAAATTCTGGCTAGGTTCAAGAAAAACCATTACCATTTAAGTAAGATGGGATGGTATCCTTAGCGGCTCTGGGGGTCGGTGTAGCAGGAATTAAAGGATAATTTCTTCAGGGTACTTAAGTTCAAATGAATTTCACTTTAGCCACTTTATCTGTGTGTATTTAAGAGGATTTTTAAAACTTGAGGGAGAAAGGCTGGTTACTTTAGCCAACAGCCTTCTCAGAGCTTTGTAAATGTAGGGTGGGGTGGCTTTCTAAAGGAAATGTGTCACTGCCTGGAATTTTCTAGAATTTGAAAAAGACCCTAAGTCATTTGCTAGGAGTATTCCGTCTCCATCTGGTGAGACTGTAGTGTCCTGTGACAGTGGGGTTTGGGCCTTACTGTGCATAATCGTAACTCAGATCGGATATAGTTAACTTTAGCCTTTAAAACAGATGACTTTTAGAAGACTGGGGGTGGGGGTTGAAAAGATGTACTATGTGTCATGCACACGTACCAATGAATACCCACAATGAAGTACCCACAGTATATGTCCTAAATATGAAATAATAATAATAATGAACATGAGGAAATGGGATTTAGAGATGAAGCGGAGGAGGTAGGTGGGGCAGTGGAGAGGATTAAAAAAGAAAGGTTATATGTACAGGTACCTACTCCTTAAGATGCGTGTAAACTGCATGTACTGCAAACATATGTAACAAAATAAAAATGTTTTTAAATGACTTAATAAGTGACTTATCTTAGCAAATTGGTGCTCTTTATATATCCATCCTAACTAGAGATTTTTGTAATCTTCACTATTTCTTAAGGGAGATGGTTCTTCTCTGCTCACCCAGTGCAGGCACAGTAGTGATTCAGATTTGAATCTGCTGGCTTGTTCTTTTCTCATACTCAGTTTGCTCACAATTCTTTCTTTCCCTCTTCCTCACACAGGCCAAATGTTTGCAAGTGTGAAACCAAACCTTTTAGCCTTTAAAACAAATGACGGACGGGGTTGCTTTTACCCCATCTGTGATTACATGGCGATATTATTTTTGAGAATAAGTAATGTTTATATTCAGTACCTTTATTTTCTCACAGTTATTCTCATGAATATAAACTTACAAATAACCGTAAACTTATATAAGCCAGGTATACTTGGATAATTAACAGAACCATTTCTGAAATGAAATAATTTAGATTATAAATAGTCCTAGGAGGAATCTCTACACCTGCCACGATATATACTTCACATTTTACTCTAACCGCTAAACGTTTTCTTTGTGGCTCAACTGCAAGATTTATTAAAACAATGACCATTTCTTCCTTGGTTTTCTTTGCCAGTTTTCTGAGTAAAGAATTGATTTCTTTGCATCTAAAGGGCAGAATTTTCTTTTTAAATCATTATTATGCACTTAGATTTGTATACACTGTCTCTGAATTCAGTTTAGTCAGAATTTGTTGCTCAAATTACCTAATTTTATTTTCCTTGATTTCTATTTAAGAATAAATTTTATTGTATATATTGAGCATGATGTTATAAGATATATGTATAGTAACAAGCTAATAGAGTGGAACATACAAACATACCCGTCTTCTCACATCATTACCAAATTACTTAGTTTAGACAAGTAATAGGAGCCTCTTTAAGTTGGCTGTTAGGCTGTTTGGAGATGACACTGTTAATTTTTGCTTCTTTGGTTTTTGGCACATTTATCAAGTATATCTAGTGTAGTTTCTACCCCAGATCTGGAAACAAAATATGTATTAGGGAGTATGTCCTAAGTGTTCTGAAGACACCGCCTGGAATAGTTACTGTGCGTGGTAGCTCCCTTCACTCCCGTCTCTCCGTGTGCGTATCAGGAGATAGGCATTTTTAAAAAATAGAGGATAATTAGTTTATATTGATATTTCCAGTGCAAGCTTAAAAGGATAGCGTTTACTTAAATCTCTTGACTATACGCTTGTATCTTTTCCTCCTGAGACCTGAGGGCTTGGGAGCGGCAGGTATCTTTTCCAGGTTTTTCATGTGACTTCTAATTTGTTGATAATGATTTTATTGTCATGCAAAGAAAAATTTTTTCCAGGGTTTTTTAATAGCTGTATTTGTAAATCCCATTGTTTCTGATTTTGCATAGTTAGGACAATTTTCTTTTTTCTCTCAAGTCACGAAGAAATTCATGGCCTACCCCCAGGAAATGGTGTGTTTAGTTACTTACATTTAGATCTTTGTTCCATTGGTTTGGAGATTATTCTCATAGTACTGAGGAACAGATGCATCTCTTTGTTTTTCATGTGCCTATGTTGGTATATAGACATCATTTATTAATTAAGGTGGGCCATATCTTGGTATCATGTCTAATGATTAAAAAAGTGTCTTTTGAAGAACATTTAGTCTAGCTACTCTATTAAATAGATTTTGATTATTATCCTTTTGCTCTAAAAGGTTCTGTAGAAATATTTGAAATCTGTTTGATACTTGATTAAATTAGAATATATTACAATGAATCTGCCAGTTGTAGAAGATGCAGTATAAACTAATACGATGCTCATTAGCTTGTTAATGACTTTATATTTAACTTTTCCATGGAAAAAAGACTCAAAAATATGAGATATCAAATGACCATTATTCATTTTCCAGAAATCTCCACCATTAATATTTTTTATGTATTTGTTTTCTGTGGTATGGTGTGGTTGTGGTTGTATATGTATAAGCACCATGTTATATATAGTTTTGTGTCCTGATTTTGGTGAGAGACTCTTAATAATAGTATATTGTCTTGCTGTCAGCACCCCCACATTAAAAAGTTTAACAGCAATAGCTGTTCGATAGTTACCAGTATAGCACTGTATTTTACTTCACCTGAAGTTTATTTTTATAATATTAGAAGTTAAGTAATACTTTGAAAACTTAAATCCTAAATATTAAATACTAACCATTTGCCAATTTTATATTGAATAATGGGATATTGAATAATTAATAAATTCTGATTCACTCATGATGCTATTATAAACATTGAGATCTCTTCCAGTTGTCATTTTTTAAGAAAAATTTGACTGCTTAATGCTTGTGTCAGTTCATATCAGAATTGCTGCTTTGCAGTAGATTCTCTTAGGATCATGTGCTGTATTTTCTTATCTGATAGTATCTTTTTTCCTCATACTCATTTTATGTTACTTTTGTGATCTCCATCTACACCAGAAAATACATATTTAAGATTTGGTTGTGCTTACATTGACCCTGTAATAATTTTTTTTCCTAAAATGCTTAAAAATGTAGATGAGTTAAATATGTTAAGGATATTTTTCAATGTTTTTAAAAAAGTTCTTTTTATCTAAAAACTAGTCTCTTATTGTCAAGAACTTTATACCTCTTAGCAAAACTTTAGTTTTCGTCATAGAAATCCTACTTTTTGTTGGGATTATTCTTTTTTCCTTATTTTTCAAATGTTACTGTTATGAGTTCTTTACAAATATGTTGTATAATGCTGTTGTTCTAGTGTTTTAATATTGTTTTTGACTGATTTCCCAAGTTCTTTTTATTTTGTGAATGCGTAGAGTCTATTGGGGATTACATAATAGTTTTTGGTTTTTCTCTGTGGTTATTTCAGCTCAGGAATTGTTAAGGTAGTCCTGGTGGTTGAAATGTTTAAATGAGCACTCACTTGGGCTTACCGCATACACAGTATAGAAGCGCAGTTGCTGTGAAAGTGAGAACAGGGCTTTCGAATGCCACTTTCTTGGCCTTACTAATTATTTCTGAGGTAACTGAGGAAATGAGTTGGAATTAGTTAAATCATAAAACAATGTCTGATTCTGGGTTTTAGACATTGGACATCCTTGTTGCTATTCTTAATTTTGTTGAACAATTAAGCAGGATTTTGACTAACAATGTTGATGAAGGTGATTTTGTCTGTTCTCAATTTTTTAGGAATATTAAAATAATAACTGGAAAAACCTTTTAAAAGTATGTTTAAGGAAATTTCTTGAAGTGATTATCATGTGAGGTGAAATTTCTCGTGTGACTCTGTTACCTTTTTTCAAACCTTTAGCAATGTTAGAAAATTATCACTGCCAGCAGGTGTCATGTATTCTGTTTATTACTTATATTAAAATGTGTTTGTAATAATAATTATTACAGTGAAGCAAACAAGCCACATTTGTTTCATTATGTAAATAAATATCTTTTGACCGTTTAATTACAACTCATTTATAAAAGTTCGAATCTAACATTACAGCTTTCCATTCATTACTTTTATGATGCTGATGCTCTGTTTTATTTCTTCTAGCATTTAGCTCCGTCTGGTGTTTGACTAGGGCTCAGGGAGAAGTTAGATTAGGTAGGTCGGTAAGTGCACAGGGCAGTTGGGCAGACGCTTCAGCTGCAGTCAGGCGTTAGCCATTTTTTGTGGTAAAGGGAGAGACAGTAATTTTATATAGATAAACCTTTTTTTCCTTCCCTCTGGCAAGTTGTGTCTCGAGAACAGTAGGTGTATAATTGATGCTTGGAAGGGGATGAGTGGATGTTTATTGGGTGAATACACAGGGACAGGTTTCTTCCTGAAGTTCAGAACGCTCCATTTTAGTATTGCTGCACATTACGAGTCTTTGCAAGTAACACACAGATGATATGTTGTTATTCTTTGAGGTGTTTTAGAAATTAATTTAAATAGATATTTCTTTCTTTTTATGTCTGTGTTAATTTAATAGTCAAATTTTCTGGTTGTGCAATGAATATGGAGTGAGGGGGCTCACCTGAATAAGTTAAACTGGTTTTACCACCACACCTCAAAACAGGAAGTGGCTAAACAGTACAGTGGGTAATTGCAGTGGCACTTTTGTATATTAATCAATTGTGCTTTACAAGAAGCACTTTTTATAATTTCTAAGCACCACCCACCTGCTTTGTACGGATGTATCTCTTTGCCCAAAGTAGCAAGAGATAAGCAGTAATGCATGTGCGTTACAAAGGTTCTGGTCACTATTCATCCACAGCTGGAAAGGAGAAGAGAAAATACCTGAGAGAGAGAGAGGGAGGGGAAGGAGGAGGGGGAGGGGGAGGGAGGGAGGGAGGGAGAGAGAGAGAGAGAGAGAGATGTTCTCTCCTTCCCCTTCTCTTTATTTGCTCCTAACGTCATGTCCCCCTGCACTGAGTGAAAAGGGCTATGAAGCCTGGAGGCCCTGGAAAGGAATGCAGAACAAGCAGAGAATGGAAGAACAGAGCCAGGGGCCATTTTTGCTGAGCTTTGTAGACCTTTTCACATTTGTCATATATGAAATATGTAGCAGAACAGCCTGATGACTAACAGCATGGTCTTGGGAATGGGAGCCTGCTGCTCCTACTAGCTATGTGATCTTACATATTTAACTTCTTCCGTCAACCTAACTTCACTTTTTGTATGAGATCATGTATGTGAAGTGCTTTCCACAGTCAGTAAATAGTTCTGCTCCTGTTACTAGTATTAGTTTAGTAAGATCTTCTGAAATAAATAGTATTAAGATTTCAGTTGAGGTTGTATCTGATTGTGCTATATACAAAAGCAAATGAAATCAGAATTAGTTGTCTTAGATTTTGATCATGTTTAATCTTGATCAGAATAGACTGATGTTGAAAGTTTTTTATTTTTAACTTCTGAAATATTAACACATTCCTGCTGACTTGAACCTTCTGTGGTACATGCATGCTGGTCCCATTGGGTGGCTTGTACCTTTGGTGGTACAGAAGGATTGAATCATTTTTATCTGTTTTCACTAATAAAATTAATAAAAAGCCACCCAGTGGGACAGTGTGCTTGTACCGCTGGGGGTTCAAGCTGTCTGGCAGCAGACTATATAGTCTTGTTGGGAACATGTTAACACTTTGAGCATAAAGATAACAAATTTGCCCCTGTAATTTTTTGTTTGACTACATCCATTGCTGTAAATTAAAATTATCTTTACATATGTCTAGAATTACATAGTACTGAGAGAAGACATAATTAATTGGCAAGACATTTAAAGATTTTATTTTGCTCAAGAAATCAACTTGCATGTTTGTTTGAAAATGAAAACTCAAGTTAATAGTAGAATATTTATTTTGAAATAAGGATTTTTATTATGAAGAACTTCACTGTTGGATCCATTTCCCTTGGACGACTCAGAATGTCATCAGATTATCATTATTTCTCAAGGTAGAATTATTAGGAATATAGAAATGATTATAAATTAATTTCTGAGGTAGGAAGTTAAGTGTCTGTTAAGAATCATTTTTTGTAAGTCAGCTTTTTCAAACTTAATTTTTTCTCGAGTACAGTACTATCTTTTGAAGGTCCTACACTATATGCGTAATTTGGATGAATACCACTCAGATTCTGGCGGTATGTACATACCCTATGTATGCTCGCACACAGATACTTCTTTTTGGCTTTTTTAAATTTCTGAGATACAAATCAGAGGGAATTACTCCATAGTGATGGGAAAATTCTCCTATATATGTGTTTTTCTTTTTAGTAACTTACTTTTCTACAATCATAGAATAAGTTAAGTGAAAAACAGACTTGAATCAAGAGTGGAAGGTATTGCTGGGTCATTGTTTAGAATTCACGTGGAGTAGAACACAGGCTACTGATTGGACATGGGAGATAAATTGAATGTAAAAGGAATTCAGCATGCTAAATAATATGAACATAAATTTTTCTTTGATTCTGAACTGTAACAAATTTTACAGTTTTATTCTGGTGATTTATCTTCATAATAGGGATAAAAATAATTTTTATTAGAAATGAGATAAATGTTCTGATAATTTATGCATTTGTATAAAATAAAAACGCTACTTTAGGGTTAATAGATTAATTGTTCTTGATTGCAAAGTCCCTTATGGAGCCAAACAGAATTACTGTAAAAATACTTGTATCGTAACACTCAGTACATTTTTTTTGTGTACCTTTTTATTAAAAACTTGATAAAAGTGCTTCATACACATTATTCATCCTAGAGTCAAGTGTTCATCAAACATTTGTACTTTTTCCCTCTATCCCTCCCAAAGAGGTTTTTAATTGGTGATGCAGAATTTTGTCATCTACCAAATTAAAAACTGCAGGTTTGTAAACTTGGCACTCACAGAAAGAAATAGGTGCCATAAAATGATTAAGTGTTGGCATGTGTACACCTGCCGTCAGGAAATAAACTTTCCATATGTTGCAGTTTGGCAGACATGCCGCATCTTTAAAATGTATCGAATGAAACTGCTACTGTATTCTCTTTTTCCTCTAATATCTCCACTATACCTTTAGGTGATTACTTTTCTTCAGTTAGAGGAACGAACATGATTTATTTTTACAGGAATACTTGAAATCAGATATACTTGAAGTTAAATGGTAGTACTCTTCAAGAGTATAGTATTTAATCTAATTGAGTAACTGAGTAAAATACTAGCTTGGCTTGTAACACCAGTGAAGAAACAAAATTTATCTATTTGGTAACATTTGATAATTTTTTTAAAATAAAAACTTCAGCCTGAGAGACATTAATTTTCACATTTTATCACGTCATGTTAAAATAATTTGCCCAATATATATGAGTAATAATAAAAGAAATTAAGATGAGTATCTCATTTTTTAAAAAATTTAAATAGATGAAAACAGTATTGGTGAGGCATTTGAACTTTATGGCAGTTTGTTTACTCAATTAAATCTTATTGCATGAAATTTAAGTTTTTGAAACCCTAGAATAGTTCAGAAAATTTGTCCTTTGCACAATTACAAAGTGTCCTTAAAACTGTTAGCAATGTTTTATTTACATTTAATTATACATTGAAATGAGAAGCTAAATCTAAGATGAAGTCTTTTGACTGTCTTTATTTCTTAAATTAAAATTTATGTGAAAATATATGCAGATATATTTTTTTGGCCCTAGCATAAGACTTGAACCATCAATGTACGCATACTTGTTATTGCATGTTAATACATAGAATTTCCTTGTACAGTTTTTTTAGATTTGCTTGGGATATCTTTTCAACATTATGATGTTACACTGTTAACTGTTAACTGTTACCTTCAGAAATTTAAAAAATAATTTTTGAATTCATTTATGAGGTGAGTTTTAACTAAAACTTGTCCTATGAATGTATTTTAATCATACATGCTTTTAGCATTATTTACAGATTGCACACTTGAAAAAATTATCTTTTTTAGTGTAGTTTACGGTGACGATACCTGCCTGCCTTTTCTTTTGCTGCATTGGCACAGGCATTGTGCTTATTTTGTTGTAAATGGTTCCAGTATTTTATCAGCTCACTAGGCTGGAACTGATGGGAGGTAATCAGGTGGCTGTATTTACAGCTGGAATAAGAAACTCGCCAGTGATTGAACACAAACTCGTTGGGAGGGGGCACGGGATCAATTCTCAGCTTGGCAAGGCAGATTCCTACATACACATCTTCCAAGTGCAAGCGGCGGATACCTAAAGAAACTTTAAATATCTTTTCTGCCAGATCTCCAGAAAATACGTAGCCAGTTCCAGAACAGAAGACAGGGTAGCGCTCGCTTGGGTAAAGCTCTGGCGGCATGTACCACTTGCTGTCTTTGTTTCGATTGGGCGCGTATCCTCTCATGAGGTAACCAGTAAAGTAGTTATGTCTAGGAGGCAGGTCTGGCTTCAGTAACTTTTGTATTAAGTACTCAGTGTTGACAAACATGTCACTGTCAGTTTTCATAACATATGGACTATGTGGACAGTATGTTGCGACCCAGTGCATACCCATTAGTGTTTTAATGGTCAAATTATAGTATGTATCTAAATACTCCTGTTGAATTATATCGTGATATTGTCTACTTTCTTCCAGTATTGCACGTTGAAGGTAGCCATTTAGCTTCAGGCTTATTCCCAACAAAAAAATTCTTGTGATTTGGATGCCAGGCGCTAAGCTTTCATTGCCCCACGTTTGCCGAATAGCTCTTCTAGCTTCTGTTTGTCCAGGTTCTGCAGCTATTAGTAGTATTAAAAAAGGACTTTTCTCTTGGCATTTTTCAGGCTCATTAATAATATATTTGAAATGGTAAGAATTTGAATGTCCAGTACCTTTTTCATTGTAAATACTTCCATTGGCACTAAGTGTATTCTCTAGCCCTGTGACTCCTTGTGGTGAAAAGTCTGTGTTATTGGAGTTAGTTGCAGTTTGAGGCCTCAGTGTTTGAGGAGCTGTTTCTTTCCAAATGTTTCGAAGGGAGCTATGGTTTGTGTCACTTTTTGTAGAGCGAAATCCTCGGAAAGTGTATGTCACAGGGTTTTCTTTGAATCCAGCTCTACCTGGCAGCCAGTCATGATGATTAAAAAACAGGAACATGGCAAAAAGAAACACTAAGGAAAGTACACCAATAAGGTGGGTACGGAACAGAGACCTCTTGCCATTCCAGGTCATTTTTGCAAAGCAACAGTGTCTTCTCCTCCACTGAAGCATGTTGTAAATATCCAGTAATGGAATGAAAAATATTGGTGGCTGGAAAAACTGTTTTCCTCTTCTGAATCAATACTATTTTTTGGTAGTCATTTTCTAAGTCAGTGACACTGTGTCCCTCGCAGTCATTCTGTAAACAGAAAGCATAAAGGTTTATAAAATGCCAAATCTTATGGAACTGGATGGTAGTAAAATAAACACATAGTAATGAACATTTCTTATGCTGTGAAAATATATAAACCCAGAAACAAAGTTCTTAATATTTTTCTTTTTGGCAACATAACATCACTGAGATCAGGATTTTTTGTAGCTCAGTTAGCAGTTTAAAGGGAGGTGGTACGTTTGCTTATAGTTAATTCTCTGTCTCACTGGTTCTGCTTATTTGTACCTTCAACCTAAGTTAAAGACGTGGGTGCATACAGAAAAGTGTCACTAGATTCCTGACAAAGGCTGAGTAAGAAGGCCTTGGGAACAGATGGGAAATTTATTGGCATTAATTAAAATTGATTTGACATACCATTGGTGGTATGGCGCACAGTCAGCGGCCTTTTTTGTAAAATGGTCATGTATCAGTTGTGGGACAGACGGTGGTGCAAGGTTGATTATGGCAGAGTTCTGTTAGTCACAGTGCACTGCTTGGCATGTTTCCATTGGCCCCTACTGTGTTGAGAAAGTCAATGAGAAGATGCACCTGTCAGAATTAATTTTCAAGGTCCAGTAACTTCGTTGTAGGATTTTTAGACAGTAATAAATGATCACCATTTCCATGTACTCTTTTCTGATTTTAATCTTCCACCTCAGATGTATTCAGAAATTAAAGTTGATTTTATAATATAGCAAGTAATTATCTTTAATTATCTGTGGTGTTGGCAGAGGAGTACTTTTTTCAGCCTTCATATGAAATACAAGCTGTAGTTACTGTCAAATCCAACTATTTAGAATTTGAGTTTTCACAAAATATATTTAAAAGGTTTCTTGAGCTATATTGTTACAAGTTTGCATGTACAGAGTTCATTAAAATTTTAAGACTTCTTTATATATAGCAAAACATGAAAATTTTGAGATTTAAAAAAATGTTAAAGAAATATCAACATGGGAAGTTTATGATGCCATACGTTAAAAGCTAGTTATCATTCAGCAAAGTTTTCAGGGCATGGTACAAACCTGTGATTGTTTGCTCTTAGCTGTTTTCTGTTTGTCCTGACCTTTTTCAGAATGGGAGTGGAGTCGCAGAGGTAGGTGAGGAGCTATAGTTTGAACTTCATTAAAGGAGAAAAACTTTTGAGGAAGAAGACAACACATGTAATTTTGATTTTTCAGTTCTTTACTGAAATTATAGTTCAAGTAAAAGCACAATAAAAACTTTTAATGTAACACATTTGAAATATATGTAAACGCACATGATTATTTAGCCTGTGATACAGAACAATCATGGTTAATAAAATTGTTTAACCTTGACATGAAATTAGTTTTAGAAAATAATAGCATGTACATGTAAATGCTCATAAAATTTGAATAATTGTAGTTTAAATTTATGTAACATTAAGTTCTTAAAAATATTGATTGAAAGTGTTAGGTATGTATGAATGAAAGTCCTATTTCAGTAGCAGCCACTAGGAGGAGCAAGTAGGTGGGAATTTGAATGAATTTCTGAAGTGTAGCAGGACAGGCACCAGCGTTTAACAGTTTCTAGTTTCTGAGATTATATAGTGCTTTTTGCAGTTATACTATTTATAAAATATAAAATATTTAATCATTTTGATAAATGTTAACAGGTTCTTTTTTAAAAACTTTAAGATTTTAAAAAACAACTCAGTTTGTTATTAATGTTTACTTACATGAATTTTAGCCTCACGTTACTGTAATGAAGACCAAAGCTATTCACCATATCAACAAAGGGTAGTTCTGCTGTGGGCCAAGCTGAAAATAACAGAGCTGAGCATTCTGATGTAGAGACTCAGTTTTGTCCTTTTTGTGCGTATAAGTAGTTGGCCTTCCTGTTCAGGTTAGAAAACTGTTCTTCAGCTATTATTCCAAAATCATATATTTGTTTTGATAAGTAGGAATGACTCCCTCACTCTATAAAGAGACCATTAGATTTATGGGTTATGTATGTACATTTAAAGAAACAAAAGTTACTTTTAAAGTTAGTTTGATCTATTGCAAGTGTTCCAACCATTGTATGAATTCAGTCAGTTTTGTATTGCTGTAATAATGCTCCGAATCTGCTTTAGTTTCAGTCATTTAGAATAGATCTTTTAGAAGTATGAATTTACGATTTAAGAAGCAGTAAATAAAAAACCAAATATATAAATGAATGAGCAAAAGACCGAAGTTGATGAAAGTAATTACTGTAGTAATAATTTACATTATTTTATGAAAATAATATACCCAAAATATGTTGAAGTCTCCAGAATATTTTAATGTTACAGAAAACAGCACATTATAATGTTATGTAGCATAAATACATAATTTTGGTTTGCATATAATTATGATAGAGATATATCTTAAATTTCATGATAGCTGTATGTGCATAATCTATAGGCTTCAAATATGTATTCACCTATTTTTAATCTCCCATTGATAAATGAAGCTCATGTGTCTTACATCAAAAATTCTTTTTAAATGTTTCTTAGATATTATCATAATTTTCCTGTTAAAAAGAAAATAAAATTGAAATAACTATTTCCCACTTTAGTAAATGATAAAATTATTCTCCATTGAATGCTTATTGTATTTTAAATCTTGAAAAGTAAGAACAAGACAAGAAAGTTAAATATTTTGGCATGCTAGATAGTTTTGCGCTTTTATATTTTTAGAATAGAGATAGCTTTATCTGTTCTTTTTCAGTGATAATACTTGAAATCTGTATTATATCTTATACGTAGAAGTTCATGAGGATTATGTTGGTATAAAATGCATTTCATGTGCTTGCACACACACACGCACAAGAGTTTTTATCAATTTACTTTTAAAAGTGTCACATTTAGTCTGTTGGAATAGTCTCAGAATTCCATAGTCCTTAAAATGGAAAATCTTCTACACTTTTGAGATATCGGGCTTATGAAACTGCTTAATTTGTGACTTAACATTGACAAAGGTACCGAGAGGAAATTTAGTTTTACAACCACATGTTTTGTTCTTGTGTAATAGTACCATGTTTCAGTCTTTATTAGAATAAAAATTCATGGTTTATGATTCACAGTTGGTGTTGAGATGTAAGAGAGCCTGATGAACTTATTTAACTTTAATTTTGAAGTGCATGGCTTACATACATCGGAAGAATGTTTGCCTTCTGATTATTGAATATGTAGCTGAGTGACAAAATAAAATCTTGATAAGTTTGTAAAATTTTAGAAATATCTGAGTTCTTGAACCCTGAGTTGCTATTGTTACTAAAATAGTTTATTTGGTTTATCTCTGACCTCTATACATACACAGTGGCAGTAGTTTATTACTACATATCAGTAAGCACATGTACTACATAATGTTTAATTTTTTGAGTTTATATTGCTGTTCATGCATATTTCTGTATCACAGTACTTTCACATTATGTTTTTGAATTTCACTTTTAAAATCTTTAGTAACAATTTTAGCTTTGATCATGCAGAATCTATTACCTGACATTAAAGCTCATTATTTTAAATAGGATAATTTTTAAACAAGTATGGTATTCCTTTGTTTAAAGTTGTGTTCGTGGACACTATAATAACATGTGACTCTACTGTGGTGTTATGCTGTGCATAAACTCATACTACCTTATGTGATACTATGCTGATTCTTTCTGTTTAATATCCTTTTGTAGTTCAGCAGTACTTAAAATTTATTGGTACATTCGTAGATTATGTTCATTACCTTTTTTGGAAAGAGAGATGGGAGGGAAGATTTCATTACTATAAGCTTTTAAGATTTTGTTTTAAAAGGATTTTGCAAAAAATAAAAACCCTTGTAATAGTTAAGATCATACTTAATACTATTTAATGTAATTTTCACTGCATTGTCTCTTGATAGCCATTTTAAAGAGTTTACTTTAATTTACTAGATAAGGATTCAGTTTGACCTAATTTGGTAGAGGGCTGTTGTTTTCTATAAAGGGCTACAAATTTTTTTAAAGTTTAATTTCTCAGAGAACCCTTTGAGTACATTTTGTTTCTATTGGTCTTTTTCCCCTTACATGTCTATACTCCAAGCTACATATTTAGCTGAATACAGCAGTGGCAGATTGTCTTCTAAACAATGACAAATTTCAGAATCATATATTTAGAAACCCTTTCATAGTTTCAAGGGCAGTGAACTATATGAACTTGTTTATTAAGTATTAGTGCCTCTGGGGCTATAAAAAGGTAACACATTTAAATGAATACCATGCACAAGATACTGACATACCTTCCTTGGTCAGGCCATTTATGTGGACAGGATTACACCGCGGAAAGTACTTTTGGCACGCCATCACTTCAGCAGAAAAGATGCTGTCGAACATGCGCACATCCCCCAACAGTCTGCCTCCTGCGATTGCTTTTCACAGTATCCAAAGTGTCCATCTGTCGGCTTGTCTTCGAGTTACCCTCCTTGTTCATATGGGTCCTAGTCTTCTGAGATTTCCCCTTTCATTTTCTCTCTCTTGTTAGACAAAAGAGCTGTAGTTGTTCGTTCTATTTGGAGCACTGTTGACTCTTTCCGACAGTTGATGCATTGAAGCTTTTTACATCTGCTGTTTTCCTGGCTGGACAATGCGGTGCTGTGTTCTCTTCTCAGTATCCATATTTCTAGTAGTAACACTGAGCTGCAATGTAAAGCAGCAGAGCTGGAATCAAGTGCTTCAGTTGTATTGGAAAAGAATAGGATTTACCTTTCTTCTTTCATTGTTGCCTGGCAGCTGCAGGAAAGATTTTTTTTCCGAGCAGTTTTACTGGGGTTTTAGCCTATAATATGAAATCCACGGTTCTTCAGCTGCTGCACAGGCAGGCAGCAGTTTAAATGTGGGCTTGACAGATGCTCTCTCTGACAGAGCAGAATTTAACGTCACTGCTTGGCTGAATCCCACGTGATTGTTTGCATTCATTTTGACCAAAAAGCTAAGGTAGGGGGAAGCTTAGAGATTCTGCTTCTGTGTGATAAATATGTATATTCAGTGTAAGTGTAAGGATGAGTAAATAATCAGAAAATGGGGTGATTATGAAATGAATGCTATGATTTTATTTTTACAGGTTTTTTTCCTTTTTGTTTTAACTTAAGTGTGGGCTTTCTAAATATTTCTGTTGGATAGGGGCTTTCATGTTTCTTACATGCTTCAGTATAGCATAAATGGTAAACCTCGTATATATGTTGGTGTGATTTAACCCTTTCAGTGCTTCTTCCTTTTGAAGTTTTTCCCCCTAAAGTTCCGATTTTGCCAGGATAGTACTTAAAGTCATAGGCTATGCATTTTATCTATAACTTAGACTTTTCTCTCCTGTTTTCTACCTTTTACATTTATCAGCTGCCATGAATCACCTCACTGTTGCATGTGGTGATAGATCCCACTTGCTTATGCTCTGTGATATCTATCTTTTTTTTTTAACATATTAACAAACAGACACAAAGTAGCATAAGAATAGTACAATCCAAACTGAGTTACAGACAAGGTGACAGGGTATCAACAATTGTTGTTGTATTACATATTGATAACTTCGAAGTGTATACTCAGGAAAACAGATACAGACATGCAAAATTGATCAAACAAGTAATCATCAACTATTCCTTACAATAAAGTGACCTAAGTCAGTAGTACAACTATGTTAGATATGCTGCATATACATACATACTTACTTACATGCCTAGATAATCATCCCTTCCTTCCTTTTTCCTTTTTTTATATTATTTTTCTTTTTAAAGTGTGACAGAAAAAGAACTACATCAACAACAACAAAAAACAAAACAAAACAAAAAAGCGGAAAGCATTAACAAAGAGACACAAAGTAGCACAATAACAGTATAATCAGAATTGAATTATAGACAAAGCAATGGAAAACCAACAATAGTTGTTGCATTGCATAGTGATAACTTCAAAGTGTATGCTCAGGAAAACACATATAGACATACGGGATTGATCAAACAACCAGTCATCAACTATTCCTTACCATTAAAGTGACATAAGACAATAGTAGAACCCTGTTAGCCCTCCTGCACATATGTATATACGTACATACATACATACATACATACATACATACCTTTTTGCCTCTTTTCTCCTTTCCCTCATCCCATCTGTTCTTTACTTTTGAATAGATTTCCTTCATGTCTCTTAGTTTATATTCCCACCTTCAGATTCTTACACCAGTGACACAATACGGTGCTTGCACATGTACCTCTGATTTATTTCACTTATGAGTATGGTGTCTAATTGTGACCATTTGCCTACAAAGGCCCCAAATCTGTCCCTCTTTATAGCTGAGTAATATGCCATTATATAAAAATGCCACAGTTTTTTAATCCAGTCCTCTGTGGATGGACATTTGGGTTGCTTCCACAATTTAGCTATTATGGATTGCACTGCTATAAACATGGGTGCACGTATATCAGAGTAATACGATGTTTTCAGATCTTCTGGAAAAATACCCAGAAGAGGAATAGCTGGTTTGAATGGAACCTCTAGACCTAGTTTGCTGAGAAATCTCCAAACTGCTCTCCACAGTGGCTGCACCAGTCTGCAATCCCACCAGCAGTGTAGTAGAGTCCCTATTTCTCCACAGCCTCGCTAGCATTTGTTATTGGATGATTTTTTCATACTGGCCAGTCTTACTGGGGTGAGATGAAATCTCGATGTTGTTTTTATTTGCATTTCTCGAATGACTAAGGCTGTGGAACATTTTCTCATATATTTATTTGCCATTTGTATTTCTTTGTCTGAGAAGTGTGTATTCATCTCAGATGCCCATTTCTGGATTGGGTCTTTGAATTTGGACAGGTACATGTTTTTTAATTCCTTGTATGTTCTAGATAGAAGACCTTTGTCTGAGGGACAGCCAGCTAGGATTTTTTCCCAATTTGTGGGTTTTCTTTTTACTTTGCTGGTGATTTCTTTAGATGTACAGAAACTTTTCAGTAGGATGAGGTCCCAGTTACTGATTCTTTGAAGTGTTTCCCTTGCGGTTTCATTTTTGTTCATGAGCTTTCTTATCTATCATTCTTGAAAGTGGTAAGCTTACTTGTAATCACATTTTAATGTAAGCATTTAAACTTTTCCCTTTAAAATTACAGGTCTCACAGAATTCAATAAAATGACTTAGTAGGTGTAAGAGATTAAAATGCACATATACAGAATCTTAGGGCTCACTGGGCTTTACTAGTTCTCTTTACATATTTTCATATTTTAGGATGATTTAATAATTTGCCATCAAGCATTTGTGTTAAGCAGTAGATATTCTGAATTCCTTCTTAATGTGCTTAGTCTCCTAGGCAGGTTAACATCTTGTTTCTTTTTGTTTGTAACAGGATTGGGGCAGTTTTCTCTTTTTCTCGTAATAGCCTCAATTGTCAGTTCTTCCGATACTTCTGGGATAGTAACTCCTAGGAATCTGTGATTTTGGAGTTTAAGTTATGTATTTATAGTTATATATATATATATATGTTTCATCTGACAAGTCTACCTCAGTAAATATTACTTCAAATAAATGAAGATGTATATTTTCTTTTAACATTTAAGAATTTTTGTCTTAATAATACTTTTAAATTTGTGAATGAAATATGCTTTGCAGTTTCAATACCTGCTGTGACCTTGTTTCCTGATAATGTATGTGACTTTCCTAGAAATACTAATAAAGTAGAAAAAAAATTTTTTTTAAATTTTAAAAGTGAAAGAATGAAGACATATTAACAAACAGACACAAAGTAGCATAAGAATAATACAGTCAAAACTTATCTACAGACTAGGTGACCGGGAATCAACAATGGTTGTTGCTTTACAAATTGATAACCTCGAAGTGTATATTCAGGAACACAGATACAGACATGCAAAATTGATCAATCAATTAATCATCAACTATTCCTTACTAGGAAGTGACCTAGTTCAGTAGTACAACCATGGAAGATATGCTGTACATACATACTTACTTTCTTACATATTTTTTTTTCCCTGTCTTCCCTTTCCAGAAAGTAGAAAAATTTATAAATGGAAAACTAAGGCCTACAGCTTGGATTTTTCTTAGTCAAGTTTGAAGGAGAGAATTAAAATCTAGGTTTCTTGGCATTTAGTTCATTTGTTGGGCATATATTACATTTTCTAAAGTTTTTATATATTCCAGTATGGGCTCAGTATGTTGTTGAGTTCCCCAGGCTAATCTTGAATTTGTGTTTCTCCTGCCTTGGAATGCTGGAGTTATAAAGTGTGTACCACCATGCTTGCTTGGATGGCATTTAGTCCTTACATCGGCCGTTAGTTTTTGTAAAAATTAATTTTATTGGTACACTTTAGATATACATTAAATGCTAGGCAAGTACACTGCCACTGTGATCCTTACCACATTCATCATAGGGAATTTATACCTGTACATAATATATCTTGATTCTTCTTTCTCCCATTTCTTCCCCTTGCTAAGTTAAAGTAACTTACTTTTCAAAAGTAGAAATGAGCCATCTGTGGGTCAGTGTTAAGTTGTGTGATGTAACTGATAGTGGCCATTTAGTTTTTACCCAAAGTCAGATTGTGTGCTGACTAATCTGAGGTGTTATGTAAATGATTTATATCCTTCATAATAGTTTCATTATTGTAATACCTATTTTAAAGGTGAATAACTAGTGCCGAGTTGTTAATTAGCCCAAGTATTAGCTAATTAGGGATGAGAAAGTTCAAGTTGGGAATTTTGAAGCAGGATTATATAAATTCTTATGCTCCATTGGTAAAAATATGGTTACTGGAGAAATTGTGAGAGTTTTTTCCCAATACTGGCACAGTATACTCAGGAAACATTGATAGACTTATATATAGATGTTTATGTGTTCACTTTACCTTTTCAATAAATGCATACAAATACGAATGTAGGTATATGGTGCAGCTACTGCATACCAACATTTAAATTTAGGCACACATTATTTACTGTTAAAGATACAAAGATGATTTTCTCTCTCCAGGGAAGGATTTTTTTGGCAGTTCTTTTTTTTAAATATACTTTTAATTTTAATGGACACAGTGGGCATACTTATGAGGTACAGTTTGACATTTCATACAGTGTGTAATGGTCAGAAAGGACCAGTTGGTATTCATCACCTTTGCCACTTCTTTTGACTGGGTTTTTTGATGTCTCACTGGATTTATTGTGCATCTTAATTATTGAAGGATTGGGAGAGCAGTTAGTGGGGAATCAACCAAGAGCCTCATGAATGCTAGGAAAGTACGTTACCACTGAGCGACACTCCTGGCTCTGGGATCTCAATTATTAAGAGATCTTTATGGCCAACCTACTCATTAATGGATCCCCTCCAGTACTGGGGTGAGCCCCTGAATTACCTGTGGGCTATTTTCTTCTAACTGCTTATTATGGAGCAAAGTTTTGTACAGGAAAAAATAAAATAAAATCAACAAAAGATGCCTATGTACTTACTGGAATTCACTTTAAACTTTTAGGTACACCTGCAAGTTATTTCTTAACTTTAAGTTGAGCTGATGAAGAACTTTATAAAGTATAGAAAAATAGCACGTGAGATGAAAGTTCGCCTAATGACTTTTTTCCAGCAACTGATCTCTTTACAGTCAAGAGAAGTAAGTTTCCAATGAGCAAGTCTGTACAAACTCTTCCTTTAATCTAGTTTCTTTTAATACTTGAATCCTATGGTTAAACCAACTCAATAAAAATGTGATGGGTTTCTCAGACTTAGCAAACTGCCAGCTACTTTTAAGTTTATAGTTTCAAATGGCTTGTAATTGTTACTTGTATAGGTCTACATTTTAATCTTATAGACATCTGTGGTGGAGAAAGAGGTATCTTTTATTCTGTGCTTTATGTCCCAAACTATCTAGCTGACCTTAGGGCTTTTCTGGTGAACATTTGTGGAAGAGCGCTGAAGGAACTGGAATTTAAAGACATGATTTGTAATGTCTTCTAATTCGTAGTTTCTACTGATAGAAATAATTACCCTCTTTATTCATGTAGTTAATACATTTTGAATGCTTAATATATGATGAAGCAAATGGAAATTTCGTATTACTGTCGGTAACCTAGGGGGATATGTTACCTAATTTATTTTTTTTATAGAAATTTAACTGTGAAAAGATTGAGAGAAAAAGGAGTGGGGAAAAACACTTCAAACAATAAACAAATTCCTGTGTCGTATGAGAAGGGGGGGATAAATGTATTCTTCTGCACTTTGGTTTTCATTCTGGTTTCCGCTTTAGTATGAGTAGTTGCTCCCTGAATTTAAGGTAATTACTTTAGCAGGTCTGCACCAGAACTCCTTTTAATGTTGTACAAAAAAGGTCAGTGCTAGGTGTGGTGGTGCACTCCTGCAGTGCCAGCACTTAGG
Organism: Dinomys branickii; assembly: GCA_004027595.1. Taxonomy (NCBI): domain Eukaryota; kingdom Metazoa; phylum Chordata; class Mammalia; order Rodentia; family Dinomyidae; genus Dinomys; species Dinomys branickii. The sequence goes on from PVLD010004408.1 coordinate 93,175, forward strand.
AAGCTGAAGGAGGAGCATTGGCTCAAGTTAGAGGCCAGCCTCAGCTACATAGTGAGTTCAGAGCTAGCCCAAACTACAGAGTGAGGCCTTGTCTCAAATCTCTTCCCCAAGAAACAGCTTAGTGTTTTGCATCAGGTATAATTTTTATACCATTCTGAAGACTGCCATGTGACAGTTTTCTAAGACCACTTTAGTTCTAATAGCAATTTTGCATAGTAATTATCTATTAGCCTCGTGACTGATTTTAAATTAGTTTTTTTTAATTATATGAGTGATTGGGGAAAAATCATTTACTTTTGGTTATTTAATGTAAACACTGCTTTTTAAAAGAAGTGTGTATTAAGGGTTTAGAATTTTCCTCTGAAGTTGGTAAGTGGTATACGAGCCAATTTTACTTTTCTTTGAACTCACAAAGCAAGAATTAGCTTGATTGCAAATCAGCAATCTCAGAATGGCCACAAGTGTCAGTGTTTGCCTGCATTATTTTTCTCCTTCAGTTTTCACCAAATTATGCAACAGATACTCAGGTTCCTTGAGAATTTCTTTTGACTTGAAGGCAAAGCTAAGCTTATGTGGTTTTTTTTTTTAGCACATTCATAGACACTTTTATTTTTTTCAATTCTTACAAACTATTAAGGATCCCAAGGGAAAATGTAAGCACTTAAAACCAGCCGTCACTGGGTGTGGGGTGGCACACCTCTGTAATCGTAGCACTCTGGAGGCCGAGGCAGGATTGCTGTGACTCCAAGGCCACCCTGAACCGCACACCAAGACTCCGTTTCAGGCAGGTGCTTATTCCACTGAGCTATACCCCAGCTCAAGACTCTGTTTCAAAACAATAACAAAAATAGAAACAACCATGATTGGGCAAATACTTTATTGTATTTATGACTTCTTGGTTTCTCGGTAATCTGCTCATTTCAGTTAGGGATGTTCTTGGCCAGAGTTGTAGCTCTCAGTCAGGGCAGTACTGAGGCAATATTGCCTGCTCTATAGGAGGTGCCATAGGAATTTACTTAGTGAGGAGGTCAGAGTAGGTAGTAGTGGTATGTAGGGCAATCCTTGTAAACAAAAGGATTTGCTGTATAGGACTTCTGGGTGTCCCATTGGATGTCTTCATAGGTGAAAGGTCTTTTTAAATAATTAATGAACTGAAAACATTATTGGAATATACAGTATGTTCTGCAAAGTTTTAATATGCACTTACATTTTCTAGAAATGTAACTGTAGATCTATCACTGGAAACTCATATTTTACATTGCATTGAACTTTACCAGTGTAGTTCATCATTTCAAAAGTTCATATTGCCTGTGGTGGTGATATTTATAATTGAATCATCAATATAGTAAAATATTCTGTGGGTATTTGTAATTGTATTTTATGTATAGGTATTAGCATCTGGTTAATCATGTCTGGTGTAGTCATGTCTGAGATACATACATTGAAATACATTTTTGTAAATGTCTTTGAAAATGTTGTAATATGATAGTATGTTGATTTTTCTAAAAAATATATATGTTAAGATGTGCTGAAATTTTTTCTTTTTATTATTAAATTTTATTATTATTCTTTAGGGTATGTTGACTTTGACACAGTTGGAAAGCATGCTGGGTCAGCATCTTTCAATAAGTGGTTCAGGTGCTTTACAATCTATTCTCTGCAAACCCAAGAAGTTGCTGGTATTTAAAATTTTTACACTAGCAGTTCCTAACAAAGTGTATATTTGGGTAGGTATAAAATATTAAAACTTGAAAACTCCTCCAAATCTTCTCAATGAAGCATAGTTGTCCTAATATAGTATCAGAAAATATTTATTAAAATAACTTTGTAGACAAATCAAGTATAGAAGAGTATTTTTCCCAAAAGACTTTTTGAACAAGGGAGCAATTATCCATACTTGATTTTAAATTCATGTGGTTATCTGCATTATGATTGTTTATAGTCTGATTGGAAATAGGGGCTTAAGTATAAAGAAATTTTGCTAAGCAGAAAAAGGCATGCAAAGGTTATAGCATTATGAAAGGGCGATGTTTGACTTTATGGATTTTTATTTCCTTTCTTGTGTCAGGGTGTTGGAGGCTGTGTAAGGCATTCACTTTCACTCAGCATGTACATTGAGCATCTTTTATATGCAGTCTGGAAGAGGTGTGAGATAAATCACTAGATTGCTTTCAAGGAATTGATAGCCTTCATGGATGTAAAGACAGACTCACTGAAAGTAAATGTTACACAGCTGTGTAATTTTCTTCATGCGTAAAGTGTTTTATACAGTCATTATTTATGCAGCGCACAATTTCATTGAGTTTTATCTTTTCAGTTAGTCTTTGCCTTTTATATTATATTTTTTAACCTTTTAGGTTTTCATACAGTTCTAGTGTTTTTAAGAATTCCCTTTAAAAAAAGATGAGGTCTTGGAGGTTGTATAGTTGCTGAATTTTAGTGAACCAAAATGTGAACATTTTAATGTTTTTGTTATCCAACATTTTAATTTGTATTTTTAGCTTCTTATTTAATAGTGAACATTGAATATTTCTTTTTTATTATTTCCTAATAGTTGACTTCAACTATATTTTCTTTCTGCCTTTTCACAGTACTTGTATTTATTAGTATCTCCAGAATTTATAATGTTACAGATTTAATTTGGCTCTTTTTGTTTCTGAAGTTTTATTTTAAGTGCATGCTCTTTGTGTGTGTGTGTGTGTGTGTGTGTGTGTGTGTGTATTTTCAAGTAGTCCAGCACACAGTGTTTTGGTTTGGTTTTCTCAGTTTATGGCATCATATTAAGTGGTAACACATTATTTTCTTTTTAAAATCTTATTTTAAAGAAAAAAGAACAAAAACAAAATAATAAAAACAAAGACAAAAACACAAACAATAATGATACAGAATTTCAAAACCAAGATAACCAAGATGCTGAGCGATTAGTTTCTTAAAAGACTATACTTCAATGTGGCAAAGTCAAAGCTAAAAGCTAGATCATGACTTCTACAAGTTTCATCCCGCTGATCTAACACTGTTCTGGTTATATTAGTAGAGTTGTTCCTTTAGGTATTGGTGCCATAAGCTGCACAGGTGATTCTGCCATCCACCCAGCTCATGCTGGCAATGCAGCCGGTTTCAAGTGATGAAAGATAGTTGTACTGGTCAGCTTTCTTGTTAGTGGGACAAAATGCCTGACGTACACAACTTAAAGGAGGAAATGGTGTATGGGGCTCATGGTTTCCAGCCATTAGCGCCGATACCAAGGCAGGAGCATCGTGGTGGAAAGAGGTGGCAGAGCAGAGCATTATGGGTCATGGTGGCAGGAAAGCAGAACAAAGACAAAGAGAGTGCGAGCCAGAAACGCACCCTCTAAAGGCGCAGCGCAGGAGCCACGCCCCTAACAGAATGGTGGAGTATCACTGCCGTGCAGCCTCTTCTCCAGGAGTTCCTTAATCCAGTCAAGCTGACAGGATGAATGGCACAGTAGTGCTTGTACTAAACCCCATTGAGACCTATAAAATAATTGTGCATTTTGCCACCAAATAGATTTTTTTTAATGTTCAAGAATACTCGGACTGGGGATATAGCTCAGTGGAATAAGCGCCTGCCTAGCAAGCGCAGGGTCCTGAGTTCGATCCCCAGTACCGCAAAAAAAAAAAAAAGAATACTCATTTTAAGGATTTTATATTCTTTTACCTTTTTAGTCTGTATTTTAATGTCTGCATTAATCCAGGTTTTCCAGAGAAGAAGCAGCCAGTAGAACTTATTTCTATACTTACTATTTATATACTAAACCACTTTTTATATGTACATGTGAATTTATTACATTTTGTTAATATATTAAGTTGACTAAGTTGATTTAAATTACGCTAGTTAAAAATCAAGAATTCTATTTCTTTAAGGCTAATTAGGATTCAGTGGAAGGAGAATGGATTCAAGGAACCTTGAAAATCTACTCTGTGATTGTACAAAATGTCAGTGGTATTGATTTAAACTACAAAATAGCTGGTAATTGTATCACTTGTTAGGAATTATGATTGTTGTTGACAAAAGTCAAGATGTCCTCTAAGAAAGGGATTGGGCAAGGTCTCAGTTGGATCCCTTATGAAGAAGGTCACAGAAATGAACAGTTTTCGTCTGTGTATGAACCAGTCTGTAGCCAGTTCCCAGTACAGCTTTACATGTGTCTGATACTGATTAACTGATGCCCTCGCAGCTGCCTTCATTTTAGTAAGTGTCTAGAACAGTACATCTCCATTTATATTTTTTTCCTTGACAGGTATAGAATTATAATACACTGGAAATGTTTCAGATTTTAGATTTTGGAATATTTGCATAAACAGTTCATAGTGAGATACCTAGGAATGGGACACATGCCTAAACACCAATGTCCTTTGTATTTTATATAGTTTATACACAAGGCCTAGAGGTAATTGTTTATGGTTTTTTAATATAACTACATTTTGATTGATTACATGAGGTTAGTTGTGAAACTTTCAGAAAGTTTTAAGTTTTGGAGCATTCACATGTTGGATTAGGAGTACTCAACTTGCAATCTGTTGTACTGAGATTTATTGTAAGAACCTGACTTACACAGTTATGGAGCCTGAGAAGTCCCAGGATCTGAGGTCAGCAAGCTGTGGAGACCCAGGAGAACTAAGAGTATAAGTTCTAGTAGACTCTAGAGTCAAGGGAACGATTTCTCAGTTAAGCTGAATTCTTTCTTTTAGTTCTATTCAGGCTTTCAAAGGATTGAATGAGACCCATGGACATTGGAGGGGAGGGCAATCATTTTTACTCAGTCTGTTCATTGAAATGCTAATCTCATCCAGAACACCCTCACAGACACACCAAAAACAATGTTGGCCCAGCGAAGTTGATAACATCACATTCACAAACATAATTGTCTTCATCTTACTGCAAGCTGGAGGAAATGTACGCCTGTCTTAGTGACACAAGTAAAAGCTAAGAATGTCAAGCATTTTAGATTTGTGGTCTGTGTAGATAAGATTTTTCACAATCCCCTTATACTTCTGTAAACAGTTTTTATGTAAGTTTTCTTATACTTCTTTCTCTTTTTGTATGATTCATTCATTGTTGAACCAATTTAATTTTTAGCCAAGAAACCCTTCTGAGTGATGAATGGAAAACTGCTATTAATTTAGGTTTTTAATCAATGAATATCATGCTTCTTTGTAATGTTACTCATTAGGACTGTGTATTCTAATTTTGTCTGTGACTATAAAGGAAATGAATATTATGTTCCCAGGTCAAAATTTTAATTACTATGAATAGATTTGGATGTTTTTCTTTTCCTTTCTTTGAGATTAAAATACTCTAACCTTTAGTATTTCAGGTAGCAGAAAGCCGGGGATGTAAGCTTAAACAGGAAAAATAAATACTTGTAATTCCAAAAGAATATTTCATAGATCCTAAGACTTAGAAGTGTATGTTGGCCATTAAAAGAGCACAGTGAGAAATTGGTTAGCTGTCAGGAGTCAAAGGAAGCTTTTCCTTAGGTCCTACTTTCATGATTACTTCCCACATTTTCTGTATCCATACACCAGCTCTCCTGCCTTTGTGTACATAGTTACGCTCAAAACCAGCAGGGCTTCATATAACTGTAGTTCAGATTGCACAGCACATCTCAGTATGGATTTCAAACTTTCAGGGAGAGAAATCTTTTGGATAAACTTAGCTATGGTTGGCCCTTCTAGGTAGTATCTAGCGCTTAGGAGAAAAGAACAGAGGAACTGGTATTTTGAGTAGACATCTCTCAAGGAGTTACTTTATAATAAGCCTTTGCTTATTCTTTTAAGCATATTATAGGCTTATTTTTTTTCTTTTTTTAATGAGTACATATAACATTTACCATTTTAACCATGTTTAAGTGTACAGTTCAGGGGCATAAACTGCACTCACGGTGTTGTGCAGCCATCACTGTTACCCATTCCAAACCTTTTCATCATTCTGAACTGAAAGGGCACATCTACTGACCAATAAATCTGCACTCCCGCCTGCCTCCCAGCCGCAGTGACCACTGTTGCACTCTTTGCTCTGAGTTTGTATTCTGGTACATCATATGAGTGGAATCATAAAATACTTGGCTGTGTCTAGCTTACCTTTGTTAGCAGTGTTTTCAGGACTCATTGGTGGTATGGTGTATTTCAGTATTTCATTCCTTTTAAGGCCGGATAACAGTATATTGCATGCCTGTATCAAATTTTGTTCATCAATTCATGTTGATATTTGAATTGTTTCTATTTTTGTGATATTTGAATTGTTTCTATTTTTGTGAGTAATGCTGCTGTAAACTGTAAGTATCTGTTTAAATCCCAGTTTTCAGTTCTTTTAGGTGTGTACTCAAAAGCAGAATTGCTGAGTCACATGGTAGTTTTAGGTAGTTTTTGAGGGATGGTACTGCCATACTTTTTCACAGTGGCCGTACCATCTTACCTTCTTACCAGCCTTGAACAAGAGTTCCACTTAATCCGTATCGGCATCTTGTTATTTCCTAGTGTTATTTTGTTGTTGTTTGTTCTGTTACTGAGTTTTGACAGTAGCTACCCTAATCATTTAGACATGGCATCCCGTGGTGTTTAACTTGCATTTCCCTAAAGCAAATATGCTCAGATCGTATTCTCACCTGCTTATTTGGCCCTCCGCATATCTTCTGTGGAACAAGTCAGTGCACACCCTTCCCCGTTTTTGAGTTGCAGTGCTTTCTTGGAGTTTTTCGTAAGTCGCAGGAATTCTTTTTATATTCTGGACTTAATTTTTGTCAGATTTATGATTTGCAAATATTTTCTCATCTTCCATGGGTTGCCTTTTTCACTGTGATAGTGTGCTTTGATGCACAAAAGCTTTTAATTTTGATGAAGTGTAATCTATTTTTTCCTTTAGTTGACTTTGCCTTTTGGTTCATATACAAGAAATCAGTGCCATATCTAATGTCGTGAAGCTTTTCCTTTATATTCTCTTCAAGTTGTATAGTTTTAACTCCTAAATTTAGATCTTTGATCCAGTTTTAAATGACAGTATCGAATTTCTCCAGCACCACTTATTGAAAAACTTACTTTTCCTCATTAAATGGTCTTGGCACTTTCATAAAAGATCAGTTGGCCAGTGTCTTTCTTTCTGTGTTTTATCGTATCCTGTTGGTGAACACGCGCGTCTTCATGCCGGTGCCGCACTGTTTCGGTTACTGAAGTGTTGTAGATTCTGAAATCTAAATGTTTACGTCGTCCAGCTTTGATTTCCTTTCTCACGAAATGTAATTATTTGGAATCCTTTGATTATGTGAATCCTTCACATAAATGTTAAAATGGGTTTTTCTCTTTCTGAAGAAGCATTGAGATTGTGATAGAATTGCAGTGAATCTGTAGGTCACTTCAAGATGTATAGAATTCTCTTAGTCCAGGAACACAGATGTCTTTTTATTTATTTATTTACTTTTGAAGTGTTTTATAGATTGCAGCATCTAAGATTTTGCTTCCTTGGTTGAATTTGTTCCTGAGCATTTTACTCTTTTTAATGGTATTTTCTTAATATTTCAGGCTGTTCATTATTAATATATATAAACACAAGTAATTTTTGCATGTTGATTTTTATATCCTGGAACATGGCTTCACTTGTTCATTGTAACATCTGTGCAGGTGTAATCTGTTGTTTTTTGCATATAAATCTTGTCATCTGTGAGCATGCAGGATTTTCCCTCTTCCTTTCCAGTGTGGATGTCGTCTTCTTCTGTTGCTTTCCTACTTGCTCTAGCCAGAAATTCTGATACAGTGTTTTTTAGGGTCTCGTTTTTTTTTAAATTGTATTTTATTGGCACATTTTAGATATACATAATGATCATGTTCATCATAGAGAATTTGTACCTGTACATAATATAACTTGATTTTCCCCATTCATCTACCCTCCTTTGAACCCTTCTACCCCTTACTATTTACAAAACCTTTGTTTCCATTTTTTCCATTTCTCTTTTTCTTTTTACTTTTCGCTTTTTTCCTTTACTCGGTTCTTGTTCTCTTCCCCATTTGAACCTTTTTTTTCCTATTTAAAAATACTATTATACTATATTTTGGTCCTTATTTACACTTCCCGTTTTTCACACCAGAGAAACAATGCGGTGTTTACATGTGTGTCTGATTTATTTCACTGAGGGTTATGGTCTCTGATACCCCTAGTTTTCACCATTGCTTATGGGTTTTTCATATACAGCCTTTATTATGTTGAAGACATTATCTTTCCACCCTTGTTTGTAAGGTGGTTTATTTTTTAAAGTTCAAGGTTTTTTTTTTTTTTTTTTTTTTTTTTTTTTTTTTTTTTTTTTTTTTTTTTTTTTTTTTTTTTTTTTTTTTTTTTTTGGTCTTTTTGAGACAGGTTCTTGCTATGCAGTTCAGACTGGCCTTGAGCTCACTTTGTAGCCCAGGCTGATTTCCAACTTGCAGTGATCTTTCTGACTCAGCCTCCCTCTGGAATTAACAGGTGTGCACCACCATGCCCAGGTCAAGGGTGTTAAATTCATGAAATGCTTTTTTGCATCACTTTAGATAGTCATGAAAGGTTCTTCCCCTCCATTTTATTAATGTATTATATTATATTACATTGACTGGTTTTCATGTGTTGCAATATGCTTGTATTCCAAGAATAAATCCCTTGTTGTTCTGGTGTATGATACTTTCAGTATGCTGTAGAGTTTAGTTTGCTCTTTCCTTATTCTCATACAAAGAATGCTTCTTTATGGAGAGATGGTTTAACAGTTACTAATCCCATTTTGTTGTGGGCACTGAACAGAAGACACACTTGTACACATAGATGCACTATATAGTGCCATTTATCCCCCTCAAAATAGTTCACCTGGCTTGAAACACTTACCCCAGCGTTCTTGCCACTTTCTGAAGCAGTTTTGGAAGCCCTCTTTCGTATGTGTCTTTACAAGGCATGATAAAAAATACAGCGCATGCTCCGTGAGTAGCATCTGTGAAAAGGCAGGCTTGTAAAAACATGATGTGTGTCTTCATTCACTGTATTCACAGGATCTAGCACTGTGCAACCTCTGGCTCTTCCCTAAAGTAAAAGTGACCATGAAAGATAAACATTTTGAATGGCTTCAGAACATCAAAGCAGCCGTGACAGCGTAGCTAAAGATACTCATAAAGGAGGACTTTCAGAACTGCCTCAGAAAGTGGCGAGAACAAGGGAGAAGCGTGTTCAAAGTGAGGGTAGAGTATTTTGAAGGGCACTAATGGTGGTGTGTCTTTTACAATGATAATTTTTAAAACTTTAGAGTTCAACTATGTTTTTGTTATATACCATTATATATGCACACATATATACTACCTTTATAATTTATTCATTCATTGTCCATTAGATTGTGGTGTTTTCCAGAGCAGGATTAACCTTGCTCTTGTTTATACTTTGCATTCCTACTTTCGTATTTGGAATAGGTATATTCTTGAAAAACGTATGTGAATGAATGTTTAATTCTGTTTATAATCCTATATGATAGGTTTTTTTTGCCATGTTTGGTGTACAGTTAAAAGTAATTCAGTCAGTGTACTAGTGCTGACTTCTGATTGTAAGGCCAAAGGATTCGTTTTAGCATGTATTGATTACCTGGGGACCAGTCACTGGAGGCATAATAGATAGTCTCTGGCCCCAAGTAGCTCACAGAGGGGTTGTGGGAAACAGACAAGTAAATAATTATATGGCAGAATGAGATGTTATGGTCTTAATGTCTTCCAAAATTCATGTGTTGAAATTTAATCTCTATTGTGTTGTTACTAAAAGATGTGCCTTTAAGGAAATGATTTTGTCATCAGGGCTGCACCTTTGTGAATGGCTTAGTGTCTTATAAAAGGTCTGTAGGTGGGTAGCTCAATTTCGTTTTGCCCATCTGCCTTCTACTGTATGAGGGTATAATGTCCATTCCTTGTGGATGGGGTGCCATCTTGGAATGAGAGAGCAACTCTTACCAGATACCAAACCTGGTGGTGTCTACAGGTGGACTTCTAGCATTTGGAACTTCGAGAAGTAAATTTCTCTCATTTATCAGTTACCCAGGGTGTGGTATTTTGTTTATGGAAGGAAAGAAAATGACACGAAGATGGCCAAGTGAAGTCATCAGACCAAAGGTGTAATGAGTGGCAGTGCTTAGGAGCATCGGCTTTGGAATTTGAAATTTATTTTGCTGCTTTCTGCCTGTGTGGCTTATAACAAGTTTCTTGGTTTAGCTTAATATTTTTAATCCAAAAAATAGATATAACATTTACCTTTACCAGTTTGTTTTGCTATTAGATGACTAGTGAGGCTGTGACCAAGCATTTGAGTACTTATCTGGAATGAATTGCTAGAGGTAGGAAAGGAAAGAGACAGCTATTTATTTATTTTTTTTTGTTTTAACATTCCAGAACCGTTTGTTGGTGTGTTTAAAGGATAGGAAATCTTATACTTATGTTAATGATTGCTTGCCTTAACAAATATTGAGTACATATGCCTCAGGGTTTCTGTTTGTTTGCCCTGTTTGGTCTTTTTGAGACAAGGTTTCACTGCAGTTAATTCGCTTGGTATCCCAGGCTGGCCTTCAACTCTCCTGCCTCAGCCCCTGGAGTGTTGGAATTTCAGGTGTGTGCCACCATGCCTGGCCTTGCCTCTGGGTTTTGACAAGTCTTTAGGAAAAAATTTTGTTTACTATTTGTGTTGAAGTGTTTTGCTTCTGAAATCTTTTGAGTGTTTTATCCTCATTGTAATTTGTCCCCCATTGTTGCTATTTTCCTTTCCTATAGTCATTTCCCCCAAAACCCTCCTTTAATGTAATTTAACATTTATATGCTTATTTTCATATCTTACTAGTCTAATGATCAATTCTAATGATCAAATCCAAATTTCATAGGGATAATTTTCTTTTTTTTTATAAACATGTAAGAGTACAATTTGCATTTATTTAATATTAAAGTGTGATTTTTCCTCTCAATAATACAACAGCCAGAAAGGTAGAATATAAAATACTAGTTTGTATGTATTCTGTATGTTTTCTTAATTAGGAATTTTTAGTGTTTTACTTGCATATAAATAGAGCTTTCAAAAAAAATACAGTGTAGTGTCCTTTTCATACTGACACTTGCTATGAATATTTTTTCTTAGAACGTTATATATTTGCTATTTTCCCTAAACAGCAGCAAATACTAGAACTCTCATTTCCCAGTACCAGAAAATCTTAGATTATCTAATTTTCTACAATAAGGCAATCAAGAATTATTTGTAGACAGCATACTTTGTTGTCCCGTTATGCTTGGAATCATGATTCTGGCACTGTTTTCACCCACTATAAGTCAGTTAAGTCTCTGTGAAACAACAGTGCATTTGACTTTTTAAAAAGAGAAAGCAAGTTTTCCTCTTCAGTTCTCACTTCTTGTCAGTTTTTGGGTTGTTTTTGCGCTGATACCTCTCTTTTCGCAAATGGTTAGTATTTTTCCCCCAATCCAAGTATCTTTAAAAATGTAGGAGCTGTCAGTCTGTTTCATATTACTGCCAAATTACTATTCCCGTGTCTTAATACATGTCACATACACTGCTGTGTTGCCTTTGATAACTGCTTCACCTTTGCCACTTCTTCTTTAGAGGGTGATGGGATTGGATTACGTGGTTTCTGAGGTCCCTTAGGTAATGACACTTTTATTTCAAACTAACGGAATCAGAGTAGAATGTGCTTTTAGCTGGCGTAATCACTTACCAATCCAATTACTTAAATACAAGATGATCAAAAATTGCGTAGTTTTGTTAATTTTTATAAGAATATAATAGGAAATGTAAAAATGACAATTTTATCAAATTTATGTAGTACAAGAGTGAACTGGTTAAAATGACACCTGCCCAAGCAACACTTGGGATAGTCAGTACATAAATGCCTGAGTGACGCTTGGGGTAAACTCCCAGGTAGTTAAGGAGTCCTGGAAATGGCCATAGACCAGTGGTATGATTAGTAAAGATCCTCCCAATTTTCTCTCCAGAAGTAAACAGTCTGCTGTTGTGTCACGACTTTGTAACTTTGATGTGTGTATACTAACTAAAAAACAGAAGAAGGTTATACAGTAGTGACTTCCACAATTCAAAATTTCCACAAATCCAAGACATTCTATAAAGCTCTTCTTTGCAACTGACAGAAATTCAGCTCACCTAATTGAGGCTAAGAGGTGTGTATAGGGTGTGTACAGTGGTGAGAGGGGAGCTTTAATGGCTTCTGTAGTGAAGAGTGGTGACAGGTCATGTAGGCCTTGCAGGCCACTAGAACTAGACAGAAGGTGTAAGGGGAGGTTGTATTTCTCCTCTTTCATTGCATTTTATTTTTACTCTTTCTCTTGCTAAAGAATTTTCTCCATGAGTTATAGGACATGATCATGAGTGATTCCACACTTACCTTGTTTACCTTGAGGCTGGAGGTCTTACCAGCCAGCTCCAGTTTGTGAAAAATAATTCCAGGGAAGGGCTCCTTATCAACCCCGTCTGGCATGTTAGCCTTCCTCTGTGATCAGGGGATAGGTCTTATTGATGAAAGGAGTGATTGGATCATCGAGCAAAGATTGTTTACAGGACAAACAGAAAACACCCACTATTGGTACTTAAAGTGATCAAGTTTTGAACTTACTCAAAACCAGCCAGAAATTCTTGTGGGTTATAATTTATAATGGGATTTTCCTCCCATATTACTTACATTTTATTTCTTCATGCGTTTTGCCTGACTTGTGTGGTAAAGGATGTATTCTTTGTTCATATAGGTATAGCCCATTAGTTGAATCAGTCTTAGTTTGGGTATTTCAGTTCAACTGGGGGGTTTTATTTGATATTGTGGTAAATTTGAACTTCATTTGAATAGGGCTTTGATTTGGATCCAAGCAGCATTATAGTCAAATGTGGATAGAAGATACCTGTCCTATGTACCTGCTTCTTGACCTTCCTATCTCAGTTCTTTTTGTTTTCCACTTTGTCTCTATTTATACCGCATCCTCTTTAGTCAAAAAAGTATTCCATGCTAAAATTGCTAAGTAATAGTGTTAATTTATTTTTGTTATTTTGTTATACAATATCTAGTTGATGTATCTTTGTGCAGAAAGCTAACTTTTCCTTAATATGATTTATATTTAGTGATTACCCTATGGTTTCTGATTTTTCAAAAACTAGATTGTTTGGATCAGCCAACATTTGTTGAGTGCCTACACTGTGCTCTAGGCACTGGGATTGCAAAGAATGGAACAAGTAGTTCCTCCAGAGTAAATGCAGAGACAAGTATATTTAGACAGTTTCTCCCCTCATAATGACATTATTTAGCATTTATTGCCTTTATAATGACTCATTTGCTTTACATTTAAAGTTTTACCCGAGTGTAATTTACTGGAGAAAAACGCAGCTGTTTTCAAAGGGTGTTTGTCCTTTTCATTGCTGTGGCTATTGCTATTGTTTCTTCCAGTAAAGAAAGGTTCCGCATGCTAAGAATACCACTGCGTTAAAAAGGGAAGCGTTTGCTCTGCTGGTAGTGTTCTTATAGTCATTTACTTTTTTTAAAAAATGCTGTGAGCTAGGCATTGTGGCTCATGCCTGTTGTAACCCCAGCTATTCATGGAGCTGTGGGACTAGAAGATTGCAAATTTGAGGCCAGCCTGGGCAAATTAAAAAGACCCTGTCTCAAAAAATATTTTTAAAAAAAATGAGGTTGTTGTAGTTTAGTGCTATAGTGCTTTTTTAGCATGTCTGAGGCCCTAGGTTCAATCTTCAGTGCTTGGATGGAAAAATGCTATAGTACTATCTGCTATTCCAAATTATTTTACTGTCTCAGTTATTAAAGAGAAGGTAGTATAATTAAACACTATTGGTAATATTTTTTAGAATGTTTATTGTGATGCTAATAGTAATTTCTGTTATAGATTCATGTAACTTGTCCTGAAATTTATGCAATTTCCTTCTGTTGAGTACAATTAAAAAATCTCCATTAACTAATAGTTATGAAATTTACAATTGTAGCTCCGTGTGAAGAAAAATGTATTATGAGAAGTTAGTGTGAATACGATTGAAACTGTTGCTCTAAAGAAAGATACCTTAAGTGCCTTAAGAATATTGGAGGCATCTTCAGCACTTAGTATATTCTTTGTCCATATTTTTACATGTGCAGTAATGAGTTGAAATTTCTTTAGTTTTTAAGATACTCTCATTTGCCCCTAATTCAAGTATAACAAATCTTGTCTTTATCAATGTGATTTTTCCCCTTAATATTTTAAAGACATTTATTTGGATTTTTAAAATCTACTCCAAAGTGACATTGTTTATATCTGATATGAGGGTCTGTGTCACTTACTCATTTTGAGACTGTTGAGAGAAACGATTGACAATTTTAAAACAGGCAGTGACATATCTGACAATTTTAAAATGTCAGCATTAGGCAAATCGTTAAAATATAATTATATTTGCAGTAACTATTTTATAGTAATAATTTAAATTTACATTCCAGTATCTATTACTACATGTCATGTTTAGTAGCATAAAAGATAAAGGGGTTTTTAATATTTTCATTTGTTTTTTGGTGGCTGGGGATTGGACCGAGGGCCTTTAGCTGAGCTGCATCCCTAATCCTTAATCTTTTTGATACAGGATCTCACTAAATTGCTCTATTGCTCAGGTTGGACTTTTGATCCTTCTGCTTCAGCCACTCAGAACGCTGGGATTATAAGCACGTGTCACCATGCCTGGATAAGATTTTTTTGTTTTGGGTTGCTTTTCGTTGGTTCATTGGTTGGTTTGTATATTTTAAAAACTTTTACAGTTTGGCACAGTGACTAGTAGAATGACAGAAAAGTGAGTGACTTCTTCGTAGTAATTAAACTGCTTAACTATTATGAAAATGAGCCTTGATGTTGTATATCAATTTTTATTCTTTTAAAGGAAGGTGCATCTGCCCGTAAGACTCAGACTCCTGCAGCACAGCCAGTACCAAGACCAGGTAAAAATATAAAACTCCCCTCCATCAAATCATAACAAGAAATGTTTTTGTATGTTTAATAATCCTTCTGCAACTGACAATTACTTCAAATACATTGAAAAGTAATTTTTTAAAAAAATCGACTATTAAGCAGATCCTCAAAATACTGATACACAAACCGCTTGCTAAACCTAGGTCAGCAACTCCAATGCATCTTTGTATTACTAGCAGAAGAACATAAAGTTAAAATGAAAAACATGCAGAATTATTTATTTTCCTATAGTGTATTTAAATTGCCCAACTGGGTTTTGTAATATTCTTTACTGAAGTAATATTTTCCCCAATTTGATTTAAGAGTAATTTATAAAACAGATTGTAAGACATATATAACACTAAAAAAGATTTTATAGCATTGTATTTTTTAATAATGATGTTTTAATGAGAGCATTTATTTGGATAAACGGGTATAGTTAAAGAGTTAAAGAAAATTTTAGTGTTTTTATTTTAGTTTACATTTTTAAAATCATTTTAAAATACTTTAAAAGGCTATGTGTATTCCCTTTCTTACTAATTCTCTGCTCTAGATTCATGATAGTACATGCAAATGTGAATTTTTTCCTATACAAGCACAGCATTGTAATTTTAATACACTGATGCAATTTTGATGTTTACAATTTTGAGTATCTACTATCGCATACATGAAGTTCTGTAATCATTCAAAATTATGTGGTAAGCAAAGGTAGCATTAGTTATTGGAAAATTTTTCTCTCTAGTTCTAAAAAGAATGATTTTTATGAATACATGTAGATACTAATATTATATTCATTTTAGATATTTTGCAGTTGTTTTGGGCTTTAGTGTTTATTTTTTACATTTAGTATAAGTTCACTGCTAGGCTGCACTACATTTCTTTTTTTTACTTCATTAGTGGTGTTGAAAGGAAATTTGAAAAAAGTGAAAAGGATTGGAAGAGCATAGGGTGATACTCCTCACAAACCTGGCAGTGCCAACTCTGCAGATTTCAGTATCTTTTCATTTGCAGGAGTACATTTCCACACAGGTGAATTCTAAAATTAGGGTTAGATTGTAAATATTAAATATTTCTGGAAGCATTTCAAAGGTATGGATTTTAAAAATTATTGCCTGCTTGTAGTACCTAAGGTTTACCTTCACCTTGGGGAGTGTACGCAACACAGCATGTTTCTTAAATCCCATTCCCCTTCCCAGCCCATATATTTTATTGGAGTGACTGCAGGCAGTTTTACTATGTCCTGGATCGACAGCCTATTGGACATGACAAGTCAGTCAGTCAGTCAATCAGTGTGTGTGTGTGTGTGTGTGTGTGTGTGTGTGTGTGTGTGTGTGTGTGTGTTTCTCTTTCTATGTCTTTCTGTCTCTGTCTCAGTCTCTTGGTCTCTCAGTCTCTTTCTCTCCTTGTATATATCTCTTAATGAGTTTGTTTGTAATCTTCTTCTTCTTTCTTGAGGAACAGCTGTGTTGTATTTGCAGTTGGATATAATTTATTTCTTACAGGACTGTTTTTAAAAGAAGACCATACCAGAAGCCCATTGAAAGTATAAACAAGAACAGTTAAATTCAACAAATATGATTACTGTGCCTTCTGTGTGCTTGGCTTTTTGTGAAAAATTAAGAGAAGCTAAAGAAGCACTTTTCAAGAAGGAAGAAAAAAGTGAAGGAAATAGGGATAAGCAGATGGGCTTGAGTTCGAAGAATACTGTCTATGAAATATAGCAATATTGTGGAAGCAGTTGAATCACATATGTGGAATTGTTTTTCTTTGAGAAAGAGGAGTGGGATGTTTTGGTTTGTTAGTCTAGAGATCACATGAGAAATTCAGGAGGACATAAAAGTTAAAAGAAAAAGTCAGTACCTGAGAATTGTTAACCCACTGTTGTATTCTGTTTGAAATTTGTCTCTAAACTTTTCTCATAACTAGCATGCAAAGGAGAAGAATAAAGGAATGACAGGGAAGGCAGTGATACCTAAGCCATTTTATTTTATTTTTTATTTTTTCATGGCTTAGGCCCGGCCCAGGAGAGCGCTTGTTCACCATATGTAGCCCAGCGGCACAGCTCCTGCCTAAGCCATTTTATTGATGTGTGCTTTCTAGTAAAATGAAGGTGGGTGGGTTCTAACATGACTCTGAGTAAGAGCATGTTTAGTAAGGGATTGTGAGTTGTTTCATCTCTTTTTTGTGGCAAAGTTCATTAGCAGCTTAACTGATGGAGAGTAATCTGAACTAATCTCATAATATCTCAGATATCCCAATGTTAATCCATTTGAACTCTATTCTTCTCCTTCCATTTACTTTGTCACATTCTTATGTCAACATTTCCTATCCACCTTTCTGAGTATATTTGGGTTTTGCTGCAGAAATGTGAAATGTATTTGCTTATGAAGTGCTGCCCAGTTTTTAAATGACTATTGTTTAGTATTTGACATGTTCACCTATATTACTATTTTAATCTGAGTACACATTTGTTAGCATGTGATAGATGAAGGATTATAGAATCATACTGTTATTTGTCAGGTAGATTTTGGATCATCTGGAAATGAGACTGAACCACATAATCTCCTTGAATGGAATATCTCAGTGATGGAATTTAATTTCTGTGTGTTTCAAAGTTTTTATCTTTTTAGTACTATTGTACTAAGTCCCTGCGTGAATGTAACACTTTAAAGTGTTAATACTTTAAATCTCTAAAAATTCCTTACTTTTAAGGGAGCTATGAAGGAGTATAAAACTAACAATGGCCCCTTTTCCCAGTGGATTCAGAAATACAAGTCTTAGATAAGTCATAGTCCGTTTCATTTCCTTTTTATATCCTGATTAAATCTCTCCCACATAATCCTGTCTTCCTCAACTTTCTAAGGCATATATAATTGATACCCAGTTTTCCAGCTTTAATTCTTATAATTCATAAATCTTCTGGAGTATACAAAATGACCTGTTTGCTTAAAGAACACTGTTTATGTGAGATTCCAAGAGTTAGCCCCTGTGTTTTATATAAAATTTTTATGCATTTTTCCCATCCAGTTTCTAACCAGGGTATTGGTTGGAGAACTGTTACACTTATTCTGTATTTTTATATCTATGTGCTGTTGATTTCCAAATTTGTATCTTTAATTAGACATCTCTTCTTCTGGGATCTCATATTGATTTTTCTATATTTGGATGTGCCATAGGCATCTTAGAACTAATTAAAACTATTTTTTCCCTGATATTTCTCATTAAAATCTCCTACTGTACATTGTTCTGCTTCATAAATAAGTAACTCACAATCAACTCTGCTTCTTAAATATTTAGGAGTTATTCTTCATTCTTAAAATTTCCTTACTCCTGTTTTTTGAGGAACAGCTGTGTTATAGTTGAGGGTAGATGTAATTTATTTCTGACAGGATTGTTTTTAAAAAGAGAAGACTGTACCAGAAATCCGTTGAGAGTATGAATAAGAACAGTTAAATTCAACAAGTATGATGAAAATGCCTTCTGTGTACTAGGCTCTTTACGAGAAACTAAGAGAAGCTAAAGGAGCACTTTTCTTAATGTTAGTAGATTCTGTCACATTTACCTTTTTGTGTCCCTACTTATTTCTCTTTATTTCTACTATATAAATCAGAATTTTCATTTTTTTTTTTTTGCGGTACTGGGGATCGAACTCAGGACCCTGCGCTTGCTAGACAAGCGCTTATTCCACTGAGCTATATCCCCAGCCCCTGAATTTTCATTTTTCTATGCTAGTATCTTAAATCATGGTCTTCAGACCAGTGCTAGTCCATCACCATTTTTTCTGGTTCTCAAGAATCTATTTAAAGAAATGTAGGTAAAATTATTTTTGTAGGATCCAAATACGTAAATATCTTTTAAAATAATTCATTGTTACTGCCTTTTTTCAACTAGCCTTAAATGGGAATTTTAAAAGGGGAAAAAAACCTAACAGCCATATATAATTTTGGGAACACCCAAACTCTAGATTGTAGTAGTCCTTACTGAACTTTCTGCTTTTCTTCGTTGCCCCTTGATCCATTACCTAAGCAGTCTTTTTTTTTTTTAAGTATGTTTGACGTGAAAAATGAAGTCATATCATTTTCTGGCGTAAAAGTTATAGAACTTTCCAATTACATTTAAATATAGACTTATGTCTGGCATTGTGGCCGGTTCTTGTAATTCCAGCTATTCAGTCAGCTTTTTAATCAATAAGAACCCACATCCAAAGTCCACAACTGGAAGGGAATGTTATTTGGCTCACAGTTTCTGGAGAGTCAGTCTATGATCAGTAGTGGCGTGGTGTGGCAGAGACAAGCTACACAGTTCCTGACGGCTGGGAGACAGTAGGGGAATAATGTCGGAGGGAAAGTGGTGAGGGACCAGATACAGACTCCAAGCTCAAGCCTCCGAGATCCACCTAGGTACACCCATGTGCTTTTCTAATCCCCTTGACTGCTCCCAAGCCAATCAAGTTGAGAGTCCATCTTAATTACTACATCCCACTCCTTATCAACTTGATACCCAAATATATCTTGTTAAAACCATACTACTCTCCAAATAATCTCTGAGGTCATAATTCTGCCCAACATGATACAACATCCCATTTACAACCTAAACACAGTAATACATTCCGCAGAATCTCAACAATCTCAGCACTGCTAAAAAGTCCAAGTCCAAGTCTCTCCTGAGACTCAAGGCAAACTATTAGCTGTGTCTTTGGTAAAAACCAAGGATAAAGATGATATAATCCCAAAATACAATGGGAAGGTGGCTATGCTCACCATTATACCACCATTGCCTGACTCAAAATACAATGGGACAGGTAGATATTCCCATTTGATAGAGAGAGAATGTGGGAATAGAAAAAAATAGGAACAAGGCAGGAAAGACATTTAAGTCATGTAGTTCTGTGTCTGGCATTTGGGGCGCAGTGATGAGATGTGAGTTCCAGGAGCTTGCGCAACTCCACCCCTCTTGCCTTGCTGGTTGCAGCCTACACAACCTCTTTCTTATGCTCGTTTCAGCTTAAATTGTCACTTTCTTTGAGAGACTTTTTGTAAGCATTCTTTCTAAAAGATATTTTTCTGCCAGTACATATCCCTCCTCATCCTTAATATGTTCCTTTTATTTTCATATTTGTACATCATGATCTCACTCCTCTACTACACTGAAAACTTTTGGAGGACAAGACTTCTGTTTTATTTGCCATTTAATAACATAGTAAAGCACCTCATACATAGGTTCTGAATTTTTTTTTCTTTGATGTTGTACTAGGGAACAAACCCAGGACCTTAAGCATGCTAGGCAAGCATGCTACCAACTAAGCTATATTTCAAGCACTGAATAGGTATTCTTGAAGGAATTTTTAATGTAACCATTTGAAATCAAACAAAACTATAGTAGTATTTCTTTCTCATGATTTTTACTTGTCTCACAAATTGGCAGTCATTGCATTTGCTTAAGTATTGGAGGAAAGCAGCAGCAGTTGGTATCAGTACCTTTAGGGTTCAGCAAATACCTACCAGGAGCTGACTAAGAACTGAGGGTGCATTATTACTTTCTAAGTTCTCACAATATCAGGATATAGAAACTGTTACCCTGTTTTATAGTTGAAGAAACTGAGGCTTAGCAGAGGTAATCGATATTAGAATAATTTGCCTGGACCAGTGGTGAGAAACCCGTGACACCTGTGCCGCAGTGGGCTGCTTGTGTCGGTGAGAGCTCTGAAAAGGTTGCAGTCACTGGCCTAGATGGTGGCAAATGGGAATATCCTTTCACATGAGCTGAGTAAGACCCGTGGTGTTGATCGTTCTGCCGTACAGAC
The DNA here is from genome assembly GCA_004027595.1 of Dinomys branickii. NCBI lineage: Eukaryota > Metazoa > Chordata > Mammalia > Rodentia > Dinomyidae > Dinomys > Dinomys branickii. Next base: position 113,962 of record PVLD010004408.1, read on the forward strand.
TTACGTTATTATTCTCCCACCTCTCACCTCTTCTTTAAATCAGACTTACTAGCCTGCCTTTGTCATTGAATAATAGAGAACTTAACTAATATTCTTTTGTAGTTTTTGCTAAACCTTTAGACTTTTAGAATGTGTGAGCCTTTATACTTTGCCTTTGTCTTACTCTCAATCTTCTGGGCCTTTATTTTAGTAAACATGTTCCTAAATTCTTGAATCCGTCCGTTATTTCACTTAACAAAAATGAAGGGAAAGAGGGAGGGAGAGGAAGAAAGGGAAACTGTGACTGGAATGGCATTGGAATTCCTTCCTTCCTTATTCTCTTCCATCCTTCTGTCATTTCTTGTCACTTCCTTTAGTCACGGTCTTATAGCAACTTCTTTCCTATTTATCTATGTTTTCTGTTCATCAGTCCTTCAACAAATACAGATATATACTGAGACCGTAGACACTATCTAGCTAACTAGACTTACTTGTGACCTGTATTTCTAAAAACGATTTTAAGAAAGTATTTTTTTCCTTCAGTAAGAAGAAAAATTTGAAGACAGTAATAAATGTTTATGTATAAACTGGAACAATTATATTACTAAACTTTATAATCTTTTATCAGAACAGCATAGTTATACAGAAGAGTAGGAAACAGTTTGCTACTTTTAAAGTAGAACATATTCCCAAAATGTTTTCCAATTCCCTTTAAAGGTGGTATCTGTTTCTAAGAGCTGACAATTGAGTTAAAGTTTCTTCCCTGCCATCCAACAATCACGTCTTTAGTTTAACATATACACTCTGTATGTATGCAGTGATTTCTCAGTTGATAAACCATATTCCTGTGTGGAATAACTGTATCAGCTAGATTGCAGTGCTTAGGTACTATTCCTTTATCTGTTGCCTTACGGATTGCATTCGTCTCAGTTTCACTTAGGGCAGCATGTTATTCCCCGCATCCCTTTGAGTGAGCTTGTTTCGTACAGCTGCAGTACATGTAGATTCTCTTGTCCCATTCTGCATCGTGTGCTAAGATCTCTCAAACACCTACAGTTTTTAGCAATTTACATACATTAGTGTTTAATGTTTGTGCTGACAAGTGCCTACACTATTGTTTTGTATTCTCCACTACGCATCATGCACAATGAATTAGAATTTTAAATATTATAAATTATTGTTTATTTTTTGATTTCAATAAACTAAGACAAGCATATAGCACAGAAAACTTTAGTAAAATTTTGTAAGTATTGAAATTTGAACATAATAGCATTTTTCTGAAATCTTCGTCATGAATTATTACTGCCATTATGTCACTAGGTATTTCTGTGCATTATAAAGCCTGTTACATACACAAACAGTACAAAGATGAATATTTGTTTAATACAACCAGAATTACTACTATGTCATTTCCAGATACTATAAACCTTTAGATATATTTGCCTCATTGATTTTAATACTCTTCCTTTCCTAATTAAAAAAAAAATTAAAAAGATAGAAGAACCGTTTTAGATCTCAACTCCAAATAGCTCCTTCCTCCAGAATAGTTTACTGCCCCTTGCTGCTCCCACAAGCAGTGTCACACTTGTAGTACCGTGTCTGCATTGTGGCAGAAGCAGTATACTATGAAATTTCTTCCTTTGCAGACCCAGACACCCGTTAACGTAGACAGTATATGGCAATGCATATACCCACTTTCCGTGTGACTGCAGATGGTTAAGTAATGTTAAGGCATTTTAATATTTTTATGAAGCACAGAAATTTATTTGAGATGTATGTTTTTTTATTTTATAAATAACCATGTATGAATATAAATATTGTTTAGGCATCTTTGTAAGTTTGAAAATAAAAATACAGTTTTTATAACACTTGTGATGTTTTTTTCTCCTCATAGTTTCTCAAGCAAGACCTCCCCCAAATCAGAAGAAAGGTGAGGTTGAGCAACTATTTTTAAACTTACCTTGAAAAGTAAATGTGGAAACACTAGCAAAACCAGGGCTAGTGTTGTGCTTGTGCATCTGTATCAAATGTAGGTGCTAGGTGTGCATTCTGATTAGTGCTTAAGCAACAGTGATTATTAAATATTTTTATTGTTATTGCTGGCTTAAAATAGTTTTTAAACGCAAAAGGATTAAAGTTATAAATTTATGAACCCTTAATTTTCAGTAAAGTATGATTCCTTTTAATAATATTTGCTGTTTTAAAAATTTTTGTTTTACAGGGTCACGCACACCCATTATTATAATTCCTGCAGCTACCACCTCTTTAATAACCATGCTTAATGCAAAAGACCTTCTACAGGATCTGAAGTAAGGAATTTGTCAAACTTTTTTTTTAATAGGACATTGAGATATGGTTGAGAAGCAGTCATTAACCGATTCATTATTGCTAATTTGGAGGAAACAAATTGTACTTAAAATATAGTCAAACTATAACTTTTCACAATCAGGTTCATTCTTTTCTATCTAGCTCCTTTAGAGAAAGTTACAGAAACTTTTATCTAAGGTCCTACTGGAAGGATTTTATTATATTAACTTGTAAAATGAATTGTTCTGATTTTTTTTGCTGAAGAGCTAGAATTATTTGTAAAACAAAGTTTTTCTCTGTGTTAGGTGTATATATACTCTAGGGAGAGGGGGTAGAAAAGTAGGGGGCACGTTAATTAACATACACAACAGTAAAAGTTAAAGAAGTATATACCCTATGGTAACATTAACATGTTCTTAACTTTTTGAAATTTTTAATATCTTTCTCCCTCCCTCTCTTTCCACCCTGCTTTTTTGTTTGTTTGGTTGGTTGGTTTTGTTTTGTTTTGTTTCCTTTTGCCATACCAGGGCTTGAGCCAGGGCTTCCGGCTAAGCTACATCCCTGCCCTCTTTGTTATTTTGAGACAGGGCCTAGCTAAGTTGCCCAGGCTGGTCTCAAACCTGCAGTCTTTTTGCCTCAGCCTGGAGAAAGTGCTGGGATTAAAGGCGTATGCCCCTGTCCCCAGTTCCCATTTCCTTTAAAATGTATACAGTTGCATTTGTGTTCTATTTGTTCTAGTTAGTGTGCATCACAGTACTAGGTATAAAATAATCTTTCCCCCCGGAACAGTTCCACACTTAAAATTTAAATGCTACTGTTTTCCAGCAGCATTTCTCTTTATAGTAACCGTTAAGAGATGGCACATGGCCAGGGATATAGCTCAGTGGCATAAGTGCCTGCCTGGCAAGTGCAAGGTCCTGAGTTCGATTCCTGGTACCAAAAAAAAGAGATGGTATCTGACTTCTAAAGATCATAACCAGATGTTTTAGTCTTTATACTACTTCTTGTATTGGGTATGATACATAGAAGAAAAGTAGTAGTGTTAAAATAGTTTTAAATAATCTTAATGTATATCCATTGGCAAGGTTTAAAGGAAGCCATGGTTAAGTGAATTTAGAATGCTGCCAAGTGTATGAGGTGTAGCATGGCAAACAATGAATGTGTTTTTCTCAGTAGATTTTCTTTCTTCCATTATACTGTCTGTTAAAATGGGCTTTTATTTCCCATATTACATTAATCCCTGATGGGTGATGAAGGGTTTCAAGGTAGTTCCTTCTGTCAGAATGCTTTTCATCATATAGGGGAAAATGGAATACATCAAAATATGTAGTATTTGGAGACATTTTCTAACAGTAGTTAGAAAGGTTAACTATATTCTGTTACAACATTTTCATGGTGTTCACTACTTTCTTATGGTACTTCTTAGAAGTGGTCAAATTATGCAGTTGCATTTTAAGTCTGGTGATTTAATCTTGATGTTTGCTAGAGTTTGGATGGTTGCCTGCTAATCTTAACGTGGCTTTATTTGAAGAATTCCTGGATTGAAGGCGTGGTCTTGCAAAGTGATTTTCTAATTGTTTTTGACATATGCTCCAAGAATGCCCAAAGCCTTAAGTTAATTTTTGTGTTAACTTCTCAACTTGAGAATTTCTGGTCCACTAGGGTAGTATATATTCAAATTCAGGTAAGACCTGAGTGACAGTGTCGTTGGCCTTTGGGTGACAGATTATGTAGGGGTCTATTTTTCCTCCTCCTACTAGAGAACCAGTTCAGGGTGAATGTGCTTCCTTGACTTGTAATTAGGAACACCCTCTCCCATTCATCTTTTCATTGAAAGGTGGCTCTCCTACTTAATTCCGTGTGTGTGTGTGTGTGTGTGTGTGTGTGTGTGTGTGTGTGTAAACCAATGCAAACAAATGCATACCACTTTTTTTCCTGCAGTGTATTGGACTGCTTGGCAGTGTTTCATTTGTAGAAATGACAATGTTCTTCACAACTTAGCTATGAATTTCAGATGTTTGTTATATTTTTATGGATTTCTACATATTTATAATGAGAGGGTTTTATATTGCCAGGGATTTTACACTGCATTGTTGGAACAAGAAGTTTATAAGATACTTAATCTATTTTAGATATTGTGATGAATCTGTCAGATGTGTATTAATCTGTTAAGACAATAGCAAATTTCTTTTTTTTTTTTGCGGTACTGGGGATCGAACTCAGGACCCTGCGCTTGCTAGGCAAGCGCTTATTCCACTGAGCTATATCCCCAGCCCCACAAATTTCTTAATTCATGTTTTTTATATTTGTGTTATACTAAGAATTAAAAGTACAAGATATTTCAAAAAATATTTGCCCACTTAGCTATAAATGGATTGTTTTGTTTTCTGATATGCTAAACATTAGAAATTTTTAATCATTATCTAATCAGACATATGAGATTCAGATTTAGTGATAACTCATTTGAGGAGGTTGCTGAGTTTGTCTTTTTTCATTCAACAAACATTTGCAGTGCAATAACCAAAAAGCTACCAGCTATGAAGATAAATATACTACAAATCTAGTCTCCTAAAAGCTCACATGATAGTGGTACTAGTTTATTAGAAGTCCTTAATTAAAACTGATAAAAAAACTTCTCTTGCAGTTAGTGTAAATACCAGCTTCAGTGCCTTACTGTTCATACTACATATGTCCTTTGATAATTTACAAACACAAATCACACATTGAAGATAGGTTTAGAATCAAACTTCAAGAATTATCACCTACTAAAAGCTTTATCTAGCACCTCTCACAAGTTATATGGTGTCATTGAGGACGTACATAATATTACTTTGTCTTTCTCCAAAGAGATAGTTGAACTTTATTATTTTTCAGAACTTGGGACCTAAAAAGGAATACTGAATGCATGTATCTTGACTCTTACTCCTGAATGAAAATATGGAGAGATAAAAGAACTCTATCAACTCTTTGACCTTTTATTTTAATTCTGCTAGTTAGTTGAAGAGCAGGAAAACAACTGTCTCCTGAAAGCCAGCTTAGTAGCCTGACCCTTTAGAGACAGGCTAACGTATTCAGATTAAGAAATTGAGTTTTGTTCTGGGCCCTGGTAGTTTTGTGAGAGCCATCAAGAACAAAATAAATGCCACAAAATTGAAGTCCTTCAGTTCAGTGCTATAATAATGGTAATATTTTATAATTATAATCTTCAAGGCCCAATGCTGACAGTTTTTTATTAAATACTTTCAATGATAGCTAGGAAAATACTTTTATTCAGCAACATAATTAATATTCCCAAATATGAATACTGTGAATTCTTTCTCAATAGAGTAACGATGATAATTTTGTAGAAAGAAAACAAAAGCAACTTCCCCTCAAAAGAAAATCATACTTAAAATAATTTCTGACTGATTAAAAATGGGAAGCACAGGAAGTGATAATACTTGCTGATTTTCTACATGCAGAGTTCACTTTTAGAAAGTGTCTAGAGTCCAGCTTCCTACACACTGTACCATATTGTCTTCTACTACCTTAGATATTGTGAAATAAGAAACTGTTCAAAAGAAAAAGGGATATAGGGAGAAGGGAGCTGGGAGGAAGGGAAAGGAAAAAATTAGAAAGGAAGGATAAAATGAGAACTGAGCTCTGTCCATGAAGAAGGGATTGTGAAAAGCAGGATGGGAACGGGAAAAAAAGAGGAGTCAAAATATGTCACGTACAGATACAAATTGCCTATAATGAAGGTGGTCATTATGTATACCTAAATTGTACCAGTAAACTTAAATTTTTAAAAAGTGTTAATTTAAATAACTTTCATTATAAAGTATAACCAACTTGCCACAGACACGTATATCTGTATATTTAAATTATTTTTTACTTTTTATTTTATTGGTACATTTTAAATATATGTAACAGTAATCTTCATCATATGGAGTTTGTACCTGAATGTGATATATTTTGCTGCTTTTTTCATCATCCCTTTATCTTTAAATTTTTAGTTCTGTGGTTTTGAATGATAATTTTCCTTAACTTTTTTCTATGAACAATAAATATGGAAGAAGGGACTTTTGTACAGTTCTAGTAGATGTAGGTCTTTTGAATGGATGTTCCACCAATGAAGTTTCTCAAATAACAAGTGGGTGAGTAAGAAATGTGATTCTGATCCTATACTTGAGTTAGATTTGACAATATCGCTGAAACTGCCAGCCCCATGTAAAATGTATTACATTAACTACTTTGAAGAAATGTTTGTAGGAGCATTCATATATCTCTTTTTTATCTTCTAAAAAGGAGATATATGAAAAGTTAAATATGCAAACTCTTTATCTTTCATAATCTGTGAAATAAGGGCCTTTTATTTTCTGGTGAGCTTCTTAAATGATGGTTTCTGGTCTTCCATTCTATTTCTAATCTTTTCAACTAAATTGTAACTTTTTCAGAGATAGGGCTTTTTATTTTATGTATAGCTACATTGTTTAAAATGGTGTTAGCCTAATAATGGTTATTAAGTAAATGTTTGAGGAACGAGAAAGGAGGGAACATATTGAGAAATTTCTACTGTTTATGATTAATAAGGACTTGTATACTTGAAATTCAGTATTTGGGTTTTACTGTATTTAGTTTTTAAAGCAATGATTAACCACTCATTAGTCCAATTATTTAAATATAGGATGATCAAAAATAGCATATATTTTTGTTAATTTTTATAAGGTAATAGGAAATATAAAAATGACAACAATCAAATTTACTGATCTTTCTGTGTATGGTGTATCTTAAAACATCCAGTACACAACACAGCATGACCATCTGGACAGTAGTATCTCGTGTCTTTCCAAATACCGTTTGGATTACCGTCTTCCTTTGAACAACACTGTCATGTTGGGCTTTCCCTTGTTTCTGTGGGTGCTGTTATTTCAGGCAGGCGCTTATTCCACCGAGCTGCATCTCCAGCCCTGGTGGTATTATTTCAATAAAAAGTCTACCCACTGAAGGAAATAGTGACAGTATCGATGGTGGACATCCTGGTTGGCGTTTTGTTATCTTGCGTTTTTCAGTCACTTGGTCTGTTAGGCCTCATCTAAATTTTAAATGACCTTTTGAATCTTTTTGTTTTGAATATATAACAACTGAGTTCCATGTTGTTTTGTCCAGAAAGTACAGAAATATTTTATAATAATCTTACTTGCTTTTTGATTATAAGATAACTTGTTATGTTGGTCAACTCTGTCAACACCACGCATAGAATTATATAATCATTGACTATTACTGAAATTTTTTAGTTTTTTCTTTTCTTTCATGTATTATGAATTTTTGTGTTGAGAAGAGTGGACAATAAAGAGACAATTTTTTTGTTTTTCCATTTCACAATGCAGACCTTTCTTCTTGTCTACATTTCTCCCCTTTTCAGTTTTTTATTTTGCATATCTTTTGGCACTTCCTTGCTGTTCAGTCTCAGTGTCCCAAACGTGTCCATTTTGTATTGTAAAAGAATATCATTGAGTTCTGGAGAAGTAAAAAAAAATTATTATTTTTCACCAATAAACACAAATTAGTAGATGAAAATACCAGGACTTACTAGATTTCACTAGAAACAAACATCAAAATGAATACAACACTTTAAATTTAAAAAATCCAAAAATAGTTGATATAAAACAGACATATGAGTGTATCTTCTGCGAACAAAAGTGAATGACATTTGTCCAAGCAACAAACGTTCTGCCATAGTGCTGCTCAGGGTGAACTGTTAAACGATTAATGCCTTTATTTTTATACTTCTTTCTTGATAAACAGTAGTCCTTAGTCAATCTCTACGTGGAACTTGATTTTAGTTCCCAAGAAGTTTTATTACACTTGGTATTATTTTTTAGATGAGATGACCACTCCATCCTTAACTGGGCATTGAACCCAGGGCTTTTGGCCATGTTCTCAACCCCTTTTATTTTGAGACAGGATCTAGCTAAGTTACCAGGCTGGACTTGAACTTGCGGTCCTCCTGACAGCCTCAGAGTGCTGTGATTACATGAATGCACACTGTGTACAGCTACATCAGGTGATCTTTAATGCTCCTAACTCATTTTAATGGTTTGTGAATTGGGTGTTAATCCACTTCTCAAAATTTGATGTAATTGATACTTGTAAAAATTGATTCATATTTTTATAAGTATATTTGACTGAAAAGAATTTATAGTTTTTGTGAAATGTTAACAAATTCTACCTTCAATTCTTCATTCTCCAAAACCTTACCGTGTTCATCTTAATATGTTACAAACCTAAATTTATGGTTCAAAAAAATCACAAAGTAAATTTTAGTGTCTTTCTCTTTACTACAGGGAAGCCAAACAATAAAAATAGACCACATTTTTAGGATAGATTCTGCCTAATTTTTCTTCCAAGTTTAAAACACTCCCTTCATTGTTTAACACCTCATTGCAGCTGACATCCCCCTACTGTTTGAGTCAGCTGGAGGCTTTGCTGTGTAATTAGTGCATAATTGAAACCTCCTCCACACAATTATAGCACTGGCTGCAGCCCATAGTTCAGGTTGGCATAGATTTTGTTTGGTTTTATGTAAAACTGAGGATTCTTAAATTTGCTAGCCCTTCAGTAAGTAGATGAAACAATAAATAAAATTCCACTTAACCTTTAACATCCTAAATAATGAAATTAAAGTCATATTATGGATATATTTTCTAAAAATATATTTTACTGTTATAAACAAGATCTTGAGAAATGTTTAATGGCACTATCAGGTTATTTTAAGTAAACTGATTAGATGAAATGCATAGTCTAGCCGTCATGGCAGTTTCACAGGGTGGAGTTCCAAAGAGGAGAGCGTGTGCACAGAGCATGTTCAGGAGGAGCATGTAGGGTCCCCTGGTGCTCACCAAATACTGCTCTGTATGAGCCTGTGAGGAAACTACAGTACTTGAGGGTTGGGAAATAACTACTGGAAAAGAAAACAGAATGGTTAGTGGAGTTTACACCTTGCTGAGAATGGTTCTTGTTCCCAGTAGCCACAGGCAGTACAGAATAGTATAGCCACTTTGGAAAACAGAATCTTCCCTCCTCATCACATTGAAGATCTTATTGTACTGTCTTCAGGCTTACTTTGCTGATGATAGGTAAGCAGTTAGTGATACAGTCTTTTGAAGAATATCTACAGTATGTGGTTATTTCATTTTTATTATTGTTTTGGACTTTTTTGAGACAGGGTCTCTCTATGTAGTACAGGTTGGCCTTGAGCTGAGTGTAGCCCACATTGGCTTCAAACTCCTCCTGCCTCAGCCTATCAAATGCTGGGATTACAGGCATGTAGTACCATACCTGGCTATGTGGGGTTATTTTAAAGATTATTTAACCAGACACAGTACCTGCCTGACAAGTGCAAGGTCCTAAGTTTGATTCCCAGTACCAAAAAAAAAAAAAAAAAAAATTAACCTATATCTGCCGTACTTAGATGTAGACATTTTTGTTTAACGCTCTTGGGATCTGTTAGAAATTAAATCTGTAAATTGTGGGTTTTCATTGGTTTCTGAAAGCATTGGCCTTTATCTATTTAATTATTCCTTGACAGCTTTCCTGTGGAAATTCTTTGAGCTTCAGGTGAATGTGAGTGTATAATACTCCAAAGATTTGCTAAATAAGCACCTTGGAAGCATTACCAATCTTGTTTCACCTTTTCAGTTTGAGCTTTTTAACACCCAGATATTACTTTCTTGCTACAAACCCAGTTTTGATACACTTGGTTTTATTTGCAGTAGCTAGTTTAGGGGAGAAGATTGGAGTAGGAGGGAAAGAGAATGGTGAGTGGGTGTATTTCTGGTTTACCATTGCACTGAACTTAGCCGCTGAGGGTCCCAGTTTACGAGGAAAGCACTTTTTCAGGTTCCCTGCATTCAGCAGGTTTTGTGCTTTGTTACCTAGAAATCCAGTAAAAGGTAAAAAACAAAGCTCAGACTGAATGGGTGCCTTCCATGGGTAGAAGTCAGAAGCATCATTTTTTAGGACTTTGAGTTCCCCTCTTTACTCAGTCTTTATCCAGACATTCTTTATTCCTTGTAGCTCACTCGGACATGCCTTTAAGATTTTTAAAACTACTTTATTATTTTTAGTTCTTTCCTTTGGAAGTGTCAGCTCAGTCATTTAAGGAATCTGCCATGTTATCATACCAGAGAGAATAAAACACATAATTTTTAAAGGTCATAATTTCTTAATGTTCACTCATGCCAGTGATGCTTTTTTTGTGTGTGGTACCAGGGATCAAACTCAGGCCCTTGTGCTTGCCAGGCAGACACTTATTCCACTGAGCTGTATCCCCAGCCCTGCTAGTGCTTCTTAAATATTCAAAATGTATGTAGAAGTAGAGTGGTCATAATTCCTGAATGACAGTCAGAGACCTTACAAATTTTAAATTATACAGTTTTATCTAAATAATTATCCTCAGACTGATGTTTCAGTTGTGTTAGTGTTTGAGTATGTGCTAAATGCAGAGCATCAAACTAGTTGATATGAATGCCATAGCTGAGTGACTGGCTCTGCCTTCAAAAAACCTATACTCTAGTAGGGAGGTAACAGATTATGTAAATTACTGTAATAAAGAAATTATGAAATTATACATTACTTTGAGTAAGAAAGATAAATTGACAGTGAAATAAATATAGTTAAATTTAGAATAAAAACGTTATAAAATACATCTTTAGAGATATATTAAATGTTTGGTAAGTGAGAAAACCAAAATTATCTCATTCTTACTTAAATGCCAGCTGCATTGTCCCTCTGGTATGCAAGGTTATAAACTTGACAACAATATAATATTCCCTGTCAGTGGAGCAGAACTGATGTGTTTGAACTTCTTACGTGAGGAGAGGCACAGAAATGAAACACTGCTGTGCACTGTTTTCAGACTGAAGTCTGCTTCGAGTGTGAGAGGCTTCATTTCTGCCCCACTTGCTATGGCTCTCTGTATTCTTTTCCGTCTGACCGTTGCTGGCAGTAGGCTGGTGTTTGTAAGCAAAGAGCAGGGTTTAGGTAGAACAGCATAATACAGTGGTAATTGACCTATTATAGCCAAACCAGTAGTGCTGTAACATATATCATTGTGGTGTTACCCTTTGTACAGTTGGCTGGAGTTTTTATATTTTATTGATTCCAAGATAGTCATTTATTTTTTTGATTTAATTTCCCTAAAGTTGAAACATCTTACAATTGACGACATCTTAGCGTTGCTGAGACTAGATGACAGTCCTGCCATAGGTTTTCATAGTTTCAGAAATGTTCTCATTTCTTTTTTTTTCTTTTTTTTTTTTTTTAGTAGGGAATTAGAACTGGATGTTGTATTATATAGTTATCTTCACATTAGTTAACACAAAAACATTAAAGGAAATACCAAATTGTAGATAAGATAGTAGGGAATTTGCACTGGATGCTGTATAATATAAAGTTATCTTCATTTCTGCTAGTACAAAAACGACTGAGGAAATACAGAATTATAGAGAACATAGAAGGGAATTAGCTCTGGATGCTGTCCTACATAATGTTA
>PVLD010004409.1:0-125679 GCA_004027595.1 Dinomys branickii
TGGTATCAACATGACACAAGCAACACACACTCCGACAAGCAAGAAGAGTGCGTAGATCAGCCTGGTGACCGTGGAGTTGTTCCCACTGGGGCAGCATCGGCACAGCAGACAGGGCGCGCTACCGCACAGACACGGGATCTGGGAAAGAAAGAGGGAAAAGACAAACTAAATCCCCAAGGACAACATTATACAGAGTTTGTTTATGTTATCTACACACTACAGAATACTCAGTACTTACGGGTAAGGATAGAGCAAAGTCAAAAAAGCCCTTGTCCTCCACAGTGAGCAAACATGAATGAAACTACATAAAATAACACAGGGAAAGAAATAACCAGCAGCAACCAAACTTCAGCTAAGAAATGGAAAATTCAGGATCACAGAGCCACTGAGCTCATCTCCATCCCCGCCTCTTAGCCCCTAGACATGAATCCTAATAGTAAAAGTGCACAAAATTCCAAGAATTACCAACCCAAGGACAGAGAAAAATGGTGAAGCGGTAGTCATTTTTCCTCTGCTTACTTCAGCTGTGGTGAAAACAATGAAAAGGACCATTGCAGTTGGGTACAAGGGGCAAGCGAAACCCTGGGGCTGGGGCCTCTAACCCCACACTAGGGGGTGGGGGCCGCTCCTGTCCAGAACTGGTGAACACCGGGACAGGGATTTAAGTAAGTATCTCAGACAGGCAAAGCCCACATACTTCCCTAAGGGCTGAACTCTACCACACTGTGATACTCCAGGAAGCTGAGCGAGTGGCTATTCCAATCCCAGAACTATAGCTCCAGGGCAGAGCCTCAAATCTCGGGAAGGGAGCGCTATTATCGCAGATAAAGTTAGACCAGAACTACTTCTTATTCAGCTTCAGTATAAGTTTCCTAACAGCTATGCAAACAACTTCAGCAAAAATAAAAAATGCTCCCTTAGGACCAAAAAAAAAAAAGACATTTAAAATGAAAATAACTCAGTAGGAAAAAGTCGTCTCCCGCTAGGGTTTCATTTAAACTATAGAAAAATAATAAAAAGCTAGCAAATGAAAAAGGAGACTTCAAAAATGAAATGAGAGAACAAACAAAGGGGGATTACAAGGAGAAGGAAAGAAACGAGAAGGGGAAATATAGATTATTATCAGGGAGCAAGAGGACACAGCTGAACATAAAATCACTGACAGTGAGAGTTGCTTAGGATAACTAGGTAAAATAAAGCAGCAGTGACCAGACTTAACCTCCTGCTTTAACAACTGAGAAAAATAAATGAAATTGGTATTTCTAAAAGTAAGGAATTCAGGCAGTTACTTCTGAGGACAGGGTGAGCCTCCATGGGGCCTCTCCTCGCACCTGGGGAGCTCATGAGTGCAGGCAGAGCCCAGCAGTGCACCTGAGGACGCCACAGAGCAGGGACTCAGAACTGAAGCAACTCAGAGCTTCTAGGGCAGCATCCTGGAGAGTCCGGACAAAGTTACCCAGGCAGCAAATGCTAGCTAAGCACTCACCAGCCCATGCGTTTGAAAAAGATTACTCAGGGGGTCTGCATAGTGGGTTTCCAGGAATTCCAACACCCAGAATAGAAGATTTTTCTAACCCATAAAGCACTGGCTAGTGAAACCGCACAACAGGAAAGTAGCCATAAGACTAAAGATCTATTCGTTTCACTTAAAAAAAAAAAGCCTAAACAGGAACATTAAAAAATAACAAATTCTTATCAAGTAATTCATTTATGTCCAAAAACATCTCTTACATATACGTTAACTATATCCACCCCTCACCAAAGTAAAATGTACATCTGACCTCTAATAAAACATTGGTAGACATAAGAAGCAGGAAAATACAATCCCTCGCAGGAATTATTAAGCTCAGGGCCAGGAATATAGCTCAGCCGCACAGCGCCTCCCTGGTAAGCGCAAGATCCTGAGTTTGATCCATGGTACCGAAAAAAACTGAGCTCAAACCAACCTGGAACTGACACAAGTGACACTGTGCATTCACAGTCTTGTAAAACTAACTGACTCACATGCTTAGAGGAAAATGTGAGTATGTCAATGAGAGATAACCATTTCCAACTTTAACAGATGAAAAAAACTCAACCCCCGTAATACCAATGAGACAGCAGAATAGATTAATAAATCTGAAGACAGCAATAGAAATGATCCAAAATTAAAACATAACCATAGGATCAGGGTACTGTTAAGACAAGCAGCTTATTTAAGAGCAAAAATGAGAGTCCTTCTGAGGAAGTAATTGTCAAAACTCTCCCAAATTTAATGAAAACTATTAAGCTCATAGATCCAAATTCAACTAAGCCCTAGCAAAGTATTATGAAAATGACACCAAGTAACATTGTAACTGGTTACTACCCAAGGAGCATTATGGTGGATAAAAAATACTCCCACCATTTTTCTAACAAAAATACCTACTTTAGCATAATGGTAGCTGGTTGTGTCTTAGCAGCTGTGCTGGGCGCAATCTTTGTGTCCACCCACCTGGTACAGCGAAGGGCAAGGAGAACGCACATGTGCCAAAGTGTGAATGGGTGAGTTTTACCCATGGTATGCACCAGAAATACATTTTTGTGTATTTATGATTTTTTATTACATATTTTCTTTTGATTTTTCTTGTACAAGTAGCCCAATTCGGTACAACGTCAAATGAAAATCCTCTTTTACAGCTTTGGGAGGAGGGTGAAAGTGAGCAACTAGGTGACTCAGCTACTGATGACGACTTGGATCCAAGCCAGATACGACAGATAAGTACAGAATGAAAACTTGATTCAGATAGGAAGAAAATATAAACGTACATAAATAGGCAACTAGTCAAAATGCTACAAAATGGCCATGTACACCTGAATGGCCCAACATCATAAGTATGTCAGAAAATGTTATTACGTTCCTGCCACAAGTGAAACCTATTAGACACTATGTCAACACTACAGTTCAATGCTGGAAATTGTTTATAATTGATGACGCTACAAGATGTTTTGGAATGTAAGTAAAACACTATTTGTGCATGAACAGAAATATTTAACGATACACTTACCATGACATCTTACTAGCTCAACTAAAAACCTTCAAGGCAGGGCTTTATCATTTTAATTGTGCTAATCAGAACCTAAAAGATTTATGAGAAAGTGACAGACAGGGCACTGATTTAGAATGATGATATAAGAGATTTGGTTTCTTCCAAAATTTGTTTCAGCAACAAAAAGACCCTCTAATAAAGAAAAGAGGAAAAATCTGACATTTTGGCTGCTATTTGCTCATTTTTTGAAGGCTCTGTTTTGAACCGTCAATCAATTTATATACTATCTGAATACAGGGCAATTCACCAACTTGGTCATTGAAGGTTTGGGCAAAATATGCCAAATGAACCTTCCAAATACAGTATACAAACATAGGCCCTGGTAGATATGAAGGCATTCTACCCTGGTAATTCAGAAATGCGTCCTGGAACTCAGGCACCAGGCCTTTATTTGTGCAGTAATATAACATATGACTTTGTAAACAGACTTATTGCACCTATTTCCATAAAAAACCCAAATGTCACATTTGATGTTGTATTGCTAAAAGATGAAACAAAACAAACAAAAAAACCACCAGTTGACCAACACAGGAACTATTCATAAGAACAAAGTAAGTGGAGATTCCTGAAAAAATGTTACAATCTGTGGACTTCAGGAAGACAAAATATTGGCCTCTTACATGGCTAAGAAAAACAAAGTAGTACTGATTCTGTCAACATGACACAATGAAGATCCACCGAACTGGGTGTGGTGGTGCACACCTATAATCCCAGCACTCAGAGGCTGCAGGAGGATCCTGTGAGTTCAAGGTCAACCTGGCTATACAGAGATCCACGCTAGCCTCCACTACACTATGTTGAAGAAAAACCAAGTAATATTGATACTGTTAAAGTTATACCACCATGATAAAATAAAAATGAAACTGGGCATGGTGGTGCACACCTGTAATAGGGGGATCCTGTCAGTTGAAGGTCATAGGTCAGCCAGTGCTTCAGAGTGAGTTCAAGGCTGGCCTGGACTACTCAGGGAGACTCTGTCTCAAAACCAAACTACAAAACAAGATCAACAGTGAATCAACACAAATGAAGCCAGAAATGATCACAATTTGCAACAAAATGAAAGGTGGAGTAGATGTTGTTGACAAATTATGCAGCAATTATGATATCCCTTGAAACAGTGTTGGCCAATGGTTGTGCTTTACTCAATCCTAAATATGTCAGGCACAAACAGTGTCATAGTTTACAGAACACAACAAGCACAAAACATCGTGGAGAAGTTTTCTTAAGAGGATTGGGACTGGAACTGATAAAGCAGCAATTACACCAGAGGAAGAACAATATGTATCTACCCAAAGAGATCAACGAAAGAATTCTGGGGCAGGCTGGTGAACTGACAGGTGAAACACCACAAGAACCTCTTGAGAAAACAGAAAACCTGAAAGATGTCAAGTAGGGCCTACCAAAGACAGGAAAACAAAACGTGCTGTCAGTGTGAGCGAGTCTTGTGTATGGATCATGCTGTTCTCCCATGAAAACTGCCTTAGGTGTGACAGTTGAAGTATCTGTAGTCACTGTGGTTCAAACAGAAATTTGTTATTTTTTAGATCTAGTAAGTAAACAACGTACAAAATGTTATTTATTCTAAACACTGATTACATTATGTTTCTTGGTAAGTGCACACCATATCATACGCAGCTCCTGACAGAACAGGAAGACCGGAGAGGTTTAAGCACGGCCTGCCAAAGAGGAAAGGACACTAAGCACACGTGCTGTCAGTGTGAGCGGGACTCAGGCAAGGAACACAGGGCTGTCCTGTGTGAAGACCGCCTTAGGTGTGATTACTGAAGCAAAGATTACTTCTGTGGTAAAGTTTTATTTGTATTTTCATTATAGTTCACATAGGAATTTATTTCTGCTGTTATTTTTTAGATCTTGTAAGCAGGTAAATGATATTGAAAATGGTGATGTTTTATTCTATGTACTAGCTATTCAAAATTTAGTATTTTATTGTATTGATATTTTATTTTCTTGTTAAGTATACATTGTTTAATACAATAAAATTCATACAATTAAAATTAGTAATTCATCAATAGAAATACTCCTAAAAAATAAATGTGTTACACATCCCCATAAAGCATTTTTTCTAAAAATTTACCATGTTAAATAGTAACCAGAAGAGTCTTAACAGGTAAGAAAATAAAGTCATGTTTTATACAGAGAAACAAAGGAAATCACACTTCTAATAAAGAACAATTCAAGCCAGAAGTCAGTACTGACAAAATATAAAGAAGTCTGCATTCAGTGAAAATATCTTTCAAAAATTAAATAAAAAGATAAATATTTTTCAGTCACATAAGAATAAAAAAGAAAAATCCAAAACTAGCTGACCTAAACTGCCAGAAATGTTAAAGGAAATGTTGGCAGAAGAAAAATTGTACCAACAAAAACCCAGCTCTACAAAGAAATGAGTAACAAAACAGTAAATACAAATTTTTTTCTTACATAAAATGTGGGCCAGCATTTTTCATACTAGAGTCAAAGGCATAAGAACATAATAGACCAGTGGTGGCAAACTTATGGCACACATTTACTCTTTTTAAGACAAAAGATGTTAATATATGAGTTTTTTTCTAAACGAGAACCCCAGTGTCTAGGTTTAAGTGCAGTTTTGGGCTTTTGCACTGCAGTCTGGCACTCAAAAAGGTCTCAAAAAGATTCACCATCATTGCAATAGACCAACACATGAACATCACCATAAAAATTCTTGAGGAAATTTTACTAAGTTAGGAGAAAGAGCATTACAAAAAACCCTTGTGAGTGGGGCTGAGTCTAGGAAAAAACCAAGCTGATTTAACTTATGAAAATAAGCCAATGAGGGC
The DNA here is from genome assembly GCA_004027595.1 of Dinomys branickii. NCBI lineage: Eukaryota > Metazoa > Chordata > Mammalia > Rodentia > Dinomyidae > Dinomys > Dinomys branickii. Next base: position 5,888 of record PVLD010004409.1, read on the forward strand.
TGGGCCTGGTTAGTAGATGGATGGGAAAATGAGCCAATGAAATTCACTGTACTAAGAGACTACAGAAAACCCACTCTATAGTCATCTCAATAGGGTAGGAAAAAAAAAATCACTCAACAAATACCAGTGCCCATTTGTGAAAAAAACTCAACAAACAAGGAAGAGAACAATAGTTTCAATTCAATTTTAAAGGGCATTTACAAAATAGATATAGCTTATTTGTATACTTAATGGTTTAAGTCTAAAAGTTTAAGAATAAATGCTCTCTTCCTAAAATGTGAATTGCAAATGTTATCTGCTCTTACCACTTGACTTCAATTTCATAAGGTCCCAGACAATACAACAAGGCAAGAAAAAGAAAAGATATATCAGAATGGAAGACATAAAACTTGCCAAAATTACTACATAGGAAACCTTAACAATACAGCAAAAATATTAGTACATATAACACACAAGCTTAGAGTCACAGGACCCAAGATAATACATACAGATCAAACATTGCTATATGCTGGCTATAATTAGAAACTAAAATTAAACAATAAAATAACATTCAGATATAAATCTTAACAAAACACCCACAAAATTCCAAATGATGAAAGCTATAAAATACTAGAGAAATCTAACACCTAATAAACAGCAAGAAATATTAGATGGGGAGACTCAATATTTTAAGATGTCAACTCTTTCCAAACTGATCTTAAATTTCAAACCCATTCTAATTGTAAGTCCAGCAGTTTTACAAAAATTAACTATCTGTTTTAAAAATTTATGAGAAAAGGCAAAGAAACAAGAATAGTTCAAACTGTTTTGAAAAAGTATGAGTTAAAAAGTTCATGCTACCTGATGTTAACATTAAAGCTGTAACAATCAGAACAGAGTGGTATAAGGAAAAGGACAGGCCTGGTTATAACACTGGTAATAACAATAATAATAATAATAAACCCTGATAAATATTGCCTCATAAAAATTATGACACTAGCCAGGCATGGTGGAACAAGCCTGTAATCCCAGCACTCTGGGAGGCTAAGTTAATAAAATCGAATGTTTGAGGCCACCCTGGACTACCCACTGAATTTTAGGTCAGCCTGGAATATAGCTAGATGCTGTCAAAAAAAAAAAAAAAAAAAAAAGAATGAAAAGGTAAGCCTTTTTTTTTTCATACCAGCAATTGAACTCAGGACCTCCCCTTTGCCAGGCAGGGACTGTGCCACTGAGCTATATCCCCAGCCCAAAGGTAAGCCTTTAAGGTTTGATTTAAAAAAATATTTGCAGGGGGCTGGGGTTATAGCTCAGCAGCATAAGTGCCTGCCTGGCAAGTGCAAGGTCCTGAGTTTGATTCCTAGTACAAAAAATAGCAGAAAAAATAAGAAAAAAAAATTGCAAATCAAGTATCTAACGCATTTCTATCCAGAATATAAAAGGAATTCCCATCATTCAGCAAGAGGACAAAATGAACCAATTAAAAATTAGGCAAAGCTTTCTTTTAAACCTACTTTACCAGAGAAGATATATGGATGGTGTTATGGTTGATACAGTGTGTCAACTTGGGGAGTCTGGAAGTTTGGCTGAGTGATTCAGCAGGAAGCCAGGGTGCTTACTTTGCATACATCCTGAGCCTGTGGAAGAGGAGGGCATGGAGACTGTGTGAGAGATACATGCACCCTGGGTGGGGTAGCCTGTTTACAACGTAAGAGGCTGCTTGCAGCCCTTCCTCCCTTTTTCTGGTTGGTTTTGCTGTGCTCTGCTGCCATGAACATTTGCCCTCTGCCATGTGCCACTCTGCCTCTAAGCAGCCAAGTATGGACTGAAACCTCCACAAACTGTAAGCTAAATAAACCTTTCCTTTCTTCATTTTGGGTGTTGGGTTATTTTGTCTCAGCAACAAGAAAAAAGTAACCAAGACAGATGGCAAAATAAACAATAAAAACTGCTTGTATCATTAGCTACTAGGGAAATTCACATGAAGATCATGAAATACTACTAAATACATTACTAGAATGGTTAAAATTAAAAAAGAATAAGGCCAACTGCTGACAAGAACACAGAGCAACTAGAACTCAGTACTTTGCTGGTAGTGATGAAAAAATGGTACAGCTATTTTAAAAATCAGTCTGGTAATTTCTTCTAAATCAAACATACACTACCACATACGGTAATCTGTCAACGCCACTCCTTGATATAAGAATTTAACAGTCACACAGAAGTCCTTTGGTGGGAATGCTTACAGCTATTTTACTTTTAATCACCAAAATCTGGAAATGCCCCTTAAGCAGTAAGTGGACAGAAACTGTAGAACAACCACATAATAAAATGTTGCTCAATAGAAGTTAAACCAGGCATGATGGCACATGCCCGTAAGCCCAGCACTTGGGAGGCTGAGGCAGGAGGATCACTGCAAGTTGGAGACCAACCTGGACTACAAAATGAGCTCAGTGCCAGCCTGAATTGCATAGTGAGACCCTATCTCAAAAAGACACAGAAAAAAATAAAAAAACGAAACCCCAAAACCAGTAATAAAAGTTAAACTAATACACGCAGCAAAACAAATGAATCTCTAATGAATTATGTTAAGTAAAAGATGCCAGACCCCAAAGCTACAAGCACTGTAGTTCCATCTTTATTGTACTCCAGAAAGGCAATACCCAAAGGACAGAAAGTAAGCCCCAGATGAGAAGGTGGAATCTCTCAGGGCGATGACTGTTCTCTAGTGCATTTCTCTAGTGATGACTGTTCTTCCCTGCATTTGTCAAAACTCAAGAACTACAAGAATGTTTCTGTATGTAAATTACAGCTTCTCTAAAAAGTAACAAAAATGGCTAGGCAATGTGGTACATGTTTGTAATCCTCCCAGCTCTCAGAAGGCTGAGACAAGAAGACTGCCCCAAGTGCAGAGCCAACCTGGGCTACACAGTGAGTTCGAGGCCAGCCTGAACTACACAACAACACCTGTGTCTCAAAAAAAAAAAAAAAAAAAAGGAAAGGAAAATTGAACTCAGAAAAACTAACATGTAAACTCAGATATATCTTATTTATATCAAAGATAAATAAAAACTAAAATATTGAAGGTGGAAAAAAGTCACCTGCACAGGTATGCTGACAGGGGATGCCTGGCTTCAAATTCTTAAGTTATTTTTATATACAAAACCTCAAGCACTGACAAATCCTTTCTGAAAAATCTACTAGATGACACAACATGGTCGATTAGGAAATGACACTAAAGTTTAAACATCAGCTAGAAACCATGGTGCTGCACTTTGTATCTCGGTGTCCCCCCAAACCTCATGCAGTCACAGGCGGCTGGATCTAGAGTGTGTGACTCTGGGATTAAACTTGTGATTCCTGTATCACCCACTGGCTGGTTGGCTTTGCAATGATTAGGCAAAGTAGAAAAGGCGCAGGCAGACACTGTGAAGTCCTTCCTCGCTTGCTTTGCCACCTTCTGGCTGCTATGAACTGTTTCTCCGTTGTGATGCCTGTCTGCCATGCTACTCCACGGACTATGAACTGAAACCTCTAAGAACTGTGAGCCAAACAAACCTTTCTTCTCTTAACTCTGTGCATTGAGTGTTTTGTCTTGGCAGCAAGAAATGTAACTAAGACAGAATTTGGTACCAAGAAGTGGGGGGTGCTGCTGTGACATTACCTAACCACACAGCTCAAGAACCTTTGGAACTAGCTTGCAGGAAGGAGAATTACGAAAGGTTCAGAGATGCCAGCTGAAAAAGTAGAGCTGGAACGCCTGGGACTATACTGATTCTGGTCAGAGCTCAGAAACCTATTTCTAAATTTTTACTATCTACAAAGAATTATACTATGCCCATTTAATAATCAGACAAATACTATTATAAAGTTACCTAACATCTTACCAAAAATCAAAGAAAACTTGATAGTAATTTATTAACTTCTAATACTTTTTTTGCATTAAATTTGCCTCCTTTATATATAAAAGCCAACAAATTCAATTAGGATATCTTAATATCTTATTGAAATAAAAATGGGCTTCCAGGGGCTAGGCATAGCTCAGTGGCACAGCACCTGCCTGGCAAGAGCAAAATTCTGAGTTCGAGTCCCAGTACAAAAAACAAAAAGCGGGCCTCCATGCTCAACTCCAGGAAACACAATACAGTCAAGAGAACAGCCTCTCTGGGGAACAATTCCCACACACAATTTGATTAAAAGTTAACATGTATAGTTCACACCATACCAAAACATTTCTGAGAAGAGGTGGGATATGTAAACCAATCAGCAGGTTGATTAATGTACATGTAATAAATGCGTGAAGTCAGAAAAGCAGCTATTTGGAACGTGGAGTTCTGAAGTCATAGGTTCGAGAAAAATAGATTTTAACCCAAATACCTCGCCATAAACTACAAATGTCTTTATATTAACTATACTACCACTGTTCTCTTCAGGAGGAAGTGGCTACCCTGTAAAATGAGGCTAACTGTGGCAACTATGTTGCGGATAAACCAAAGGATGGCTCTTTGCACCAAGGAGCTGAGAAGCAGACTCTCACTTTCAGGCCAGTGGGCCGAAGGAAAAGTTTCAAATCATCCGTCCAGAGTCAGGTTTGAGTTCAGTTTACATACGGCTTGCAAGTGAGAAGCACAACGCTGAAGGCAGGTTACTACAAGCTGGGTTACAGGAAACACGAATTATGTCATACATTGCCAGGCAAAATTATGTAGAAACATTCTGGGAACGAGGGGAGGGTGTATGTCCAAGGCGAGCAGAATTAAATGTGTCCTTGACACTGGGCCAGTCTTCCCCCAAACATGACGGCCTTGAAGCAAGCTGGAGTCAATGCGTATTTTAACTAAAGGAAACAGCTCGACCTATCATGTTGATGGATGACACACAGTCAAGGTTCTACCTGAATTGAGGAAGCTAGATACGTGACAGGCCGGTCACAGGCCTCTGACTTCTAACTTTTGCTATAATGTGCCTGCAAGTCCGCTATTCTGTAAATGCATTTACGCCTAGAATAAGAAATGCTGCACTGCAATAAAAACGCGTTCACCCCAGCAGCTCCGCCTGCTGGAATCCCAGAGCACACCCACGCGCCCTGTCAAAAGACTCTCAGGTCCGCGGATCCGCATGAATCCCTCCTGCAGAAGCCCAGGGGACCCACAAGCCGGCGGCGAAGGACCCTGCAGTGCTCTGGCGCGGTAACTCCCTTGCGCGCAGGGCGGGCGGAACAAAGAGGTCGGGCGCGTGAAGCCGCAGTCAGCGGGGACGGAAATCCGGGCGGCCCTACAGCGAGCCGGCCGGAAGCTCTGCAGGATGTCGGGGGATACAAAAGAAACCACAAGAGCCTGCGGGGGCGGACAGCGGGCGGGGCTCTCCCCACCCCTCCGCCCGGGCCACCCTAGCCTCCACTCGCCCCCAGGCCCGACCCAGACGAGGTGCGCGGCTCCTCGGAGAGCGCGAGACCCGGTTCTGCCAGCAGGGCGGGGTGCCTCGCTCCCCGGGCCGCGCCCAGCCGCTCTGATGCCCTCCTCCGCCCCCGATCCCGAGCAAGACCGCCTTACCCAGTTCGCCATGGAGCACAGGCCCAGCACGCTCCCCATCGCGACAGCCTCCACGGGGTGGAAGCTGACAAAATGGAGACGGATTCTCTCTCGCCTTGAAGGGATTATTTACTACCTACGAGACACTTCCGGGGCACACCGCGCTCCGCCCCTCGTGTGTGCGTCACTTCCTTCATGGACCAGTGGGTGCGGCCGGAGCCCTACGTCCAGAATGCACGTGTTGGCTGAGCAGTTTCTAAAGCTGCGTGGGCTAATCGTAGTTTTTAGAATTAAAACGATATGAGGAAAAACCCACTTTTCTTAGTTTCTACTTGAATTTGAACAGTAGTAGGACAGCACTGCGGTGGTGCTGGCTAGTGTTTGCAGGGCTCATCTTCCGGCCTTGAAAACTCCGGCCACCTCGGCATCGGCGGTCTCACCTCCTCTTTCCCATTTCCTGCCACTCCTCTTTCCCATCTTGCACCTCCTCCCCTTTCCGGTTCACTCTCCTGCCCCTTCCCATTTTCCTCCTCTTGTTTCCCACTTCGCGCTTCTGCGTCCCTCCTTCCGTGCACACCGCTCCCGCACCTGCCACCCGTAACCGGGATGAGCGTGTATGGATTTACGTATTCAGCGGGCTGCTTCCAGTTAGCCTCACTTGTGTCTAGCACTTTGTGATCGTCCTCGTGAGTTGATCACGGGGCCCGAAATGTTGAATTAGAGAAAACTGCGGTTATAAAATGTCAGACATGGGCTTCCCTGAGTGCCGTTCGCTGCTGAGATGGGGGCCTCCTGGAAGAGGTTCATGTAAAAATTGTCACTGTTGCTATTTTTCAATAATTGAACATAACCTGAAAGTGTGACAACAAATAATGCCTCCTTGAAAGAGTGATTGTCTAGTAATGAGCTGCAACCCTTACCTGAGACGACAGAAAAGGAAGGAGTGGGATTGGGTAAACGATAATGGGTTCCTTTGGACCTGCCCAGTCTGTGGAATGTAATTATTTTCTCTTGGAAATGCAAGTTTGAAAACCAGGAATGAGATGCAAAATTTAAAACGACTTACGTAGAAATTACAATGGAAGACTTAGGATTGAAGAAGATAACGAAAAAGCAATGTAGAGACTGATGGCCTTGAATATGGAACCAAAATTTGTGACCCTAGTACAATTATCAGGTGCCAAGGGGAGGCTGGGGTTGTAACCTTTGCTGATTTCCATACCTCAAATACCCCTACTGTGGCTAATTGCCAGCTACTAAGTTTAACAATGTGATTTAGAAACTCTTCAATTCTTACCAACTGATAGTTTCATCTAGCTCCAGTACACCACTAGGTCCAGCTGTATTTTGGTTTTTCATATGGATGATCAATTGTCTTGTGTGATTTAGAGAATAACACATTCTTCTACACCTGTATTAAATACAGTTGTTTTTATTGATTTCTCCAGAATGTAACAGGCAGTCTTGAAGCACATAAGGCTTTGACGTACATAAAGCTTTTTAATGTTCATTTAATCTGTACAATGTTATTTGGAATTAAATTTGTTTAAATTGTTATATATATAACATTAATTGGACACAACAATGTATAAATTATGGAGAATTTTATTAATTAGAAAAATGATAGGCAACAGCCTTATTTTTCTCCTTACCAGGTGCCATTAAATTGGTGTCACATTGTGTTTCTGTACGTACATGTGTTTCTTTCAGGACTTTCTCTTCTGTTTTATGCCCTGAGTTGTCTATTCTTGTTTCTCTAGTGTACTGTATCAGTTATAGTTCTTTGGATATAAGTAAATACCTGCTCAAGTAAATTTCTTTATTCTTTTCTTCAAACCTGGTTTATTTATTTTTCCATAAATAATTTTAGAGCTAAGTTGTCAAATTTGAATGGCAGTAACTCTAATAATAAGGGTTCTCATATTTTAGAAAATGTCATAATTTTTAAGTTTCTTTGTATCTAGTGTTTCTCACCAAAAATATCATTAGCATCTTTGGCTGAATGATATTATATAAATTATATTTTACAAGGCAGATCAGTTAATATTCTTTTTTTGTTTTTTGTTTTTTGGGGTTTTTTTTGTCTTTTTGAGACAGGATCTCGCTATGCAGTTCAGGCTGAACTTAAGCTCGCTTTGTAGCCCAGGCTGGTCTTGAACTCACAAAGATCCACCTGCCTCAGTCTCCTGAGTGCTGGGATTATAGGCATGCACCACTACCCCTCGCCTTAGTTAGTATTCTTGAGTTTCTTTCAATAAATTTCAGAATTATTTCCTCATTATTGTGAGAAGCACCAAGGGAAACTCTTCTTCCTTTGTTTTTCCAGTGGTTTACAGTGAATTGAAGGAAGTATATCAATTATATGTGTCATAGTCTGAAAAGGTAGAAATGAAAACTATAAACCTAAGAATATTTTTAATTCTCATGAACTTTAAAATAATATGTTAAGTAGAACATCAAGTGCTTAAAATGTTTAAGATGTTAAAGAGGGAGTTAGATGCATTTATATGTTAGTAACTTTTAGAGTCATAAATAATACATTTTTTCTGAGTTATTTATCAGTGTTAAATACAATTGTTTTTATTGATCTCTCCAGAATATAACAGGCAGCCTTGAAGTACATAAAGCTTTTTATGTTCATTTAATCTATACAATGTTATTTGGAATTAAATTTATTTAAACTGTTATATATATAACATTAATTGGATACAACAATGTATAAATTGTGGAGACTTTTACTAATTAGAAAAATGACAGTCTTATTTTTCCCCTTACCAGCTGTCAGGAATATTAAGTGATATCTTTTGTAGATCTGGAACAAACTCAACTCCAAGAATTTTTAAAAAAATTTATACCAGCTCTTAAATGGAAGCACAGTTTCTCCAAGGTACTTCTTGTAATGTAAGAAAAATTTATAATTCCAAAATGTAAATGAGTAAAGCTACATATGTTGTGGGAAAAATCCAGGACCGAAAAGAAATACTCCACACCAAGGAGTTTGGAAGGCAAGTTTAATGGAATGCTAGTGGGCTCATGGGAACCAGTTCCAAATCGTCAGCCCAGAGTCAGTTTTGTGTTTAGTTTTTATACAGTTTGCAAGCAGGAGCACAAAGCTGATAGCTGGTTATTATATGATCAGTTACATGGATTATAAGAATCAAGTCATATGTTGTCAGGCAGATTTGTTGTAAGCAGGTTTACTTAAAAGGAATTGTTTATTATTAGGCAGGAACATTTTGGGAGGGAGAGGGTTTGAGCAGAGTGGGTAGAGTTGAATGTGTCCTTAACTGGGCCAGTGTGTTCTGGGCATAATATATAAAGTCGTTGAAATAAAAACTAGATATATACATATTTTTAGTAGAAAAACACAGATACTGCAGGTTGATCTAGCCAGATATTTGGAAGAAGCAGCTGCATGCAGACAGTCAAGGCTAACTGAGCTTGGCAGTTAACGATGTGACAAGCAGCATGAGTGTGTCCTGCCACAGCATAGTTACAGGCTGCTGATTAATTTTTTATTTCCATTATAATATCGTATAAATTTGCCATTACAAGTAAACAGGAGTTTTTAAAAAGCTACCTTATTACTCAGTTCCTTTATGATCTGATCTGATTTTGAGGTTAACTTCAGAAAACCACTGAGGGGTAATTAAAAAAACATAACATTCTTTTGAACTGTTACTAGGGAACTACCCCCAAAAGTTTTCCCCTAACTTTGAATGGTACTACATGTTTCATTCTTGAAATTGATGTTATTCCTTACTGTTATGGTTGATACATTGTGTCAACTTGTTGAGTCTAGAGGTTTGGCTAAGTAACTCAGCAGTTGTAAATGTTGGGGTAAAAAGGACGTGCTCTTACCCTTCTGGGATGTTGTTTATTGTGTTAATTTGGGAAGTTTAAAAGGTTAACTGAGTGATTCAGCAGGAAGCCAGGGTGCTTACTTTGTATACATCCTGAGCCTGGGGAGATTCTGTGAGTGCTACACGCCCCCTGGGTGGGGGTAGGCTGTTTACAATGTAAGGGAAGTAAAGAGGCTGCTTGCAGCCATTCCTCCTTTTTTTGTGGTTTTTGCTGTGCTCTGCTGCCACGAACTGTTGCCCTCTGCTTTGTGCCACTCTGCCTCTGAGCCAGCCAAGTATGGACTGAAACCTCCACGAACTGTAAGCTAAATAAACCTTTCCTTCTTTCATTTTGGGTGTTGGGTATTTTGTCTCAGCAACAAGAGAAAAGTAACCAAGACAATTACCATTTTGAAATATCTAAGAATTCCTCCTCTCCTAACATTTTCTAATCTTGTTTGACCTTGGAAAAACATCTGCTCTTTTCCATAAAAATGTATTATTGATATATGCATACCAGGATTAAAATTCTGTTTGACGTATTTTAAGAAACTGACTGAGGTAGGCATGGACTGCATAACCTGTGACAGTCCTCTTACAATACCCTTTTTCATAGTAGCTTTTATGTGTGGCATCAGAGAACTGAAGGCCATATACTTTATCAGTCATCACAGGATGTGTGCTCTACATTGCCAATTAAGAAAAAGGTATAAACTTTAACACTGAAATAAATGGAATGGAGAATTAACAGTTTCACAGATAAAGAAACATGTCAGTGTAAAGACACACAGAGGTGGGCTGAGAGAGTTCTGCAGGACCCTTTAAGACATCTATTAGGGACCACAAATTCACAGTGGCTGGTTTTACATACTTCCTGAAGCGGTGAACAGAGGCTAGGGATTTTAAGTATGGCCCTTTTGAGATTTTCCATTATCCCATTAGGGGTGGGCCACACTAAGACTAAAACTAAGACTAAGACCACTAAAGAGACTGCAAGGCAAGACCCTTCTCAGCATAGGGCCACCTCTGCTCTCTGAGTCATCAGTAATCCTCTCCTCAATCAGTAAACGGAGAGGTTTGGGCTGCCTCATGGACAGCTGGTCATCCCAGATCCCTGCTGCGCGGCCATTTTGTGTCTTGCTCTTTCTTGCCTGCGCAGTAACACCTGGCAGGAGATTAGAGGCTCACTGCAGGGGTCCCTGCTAGACCTCCTGGGTTCCTTCTCACATGAATAAGCAAAGAATTGACACTCACATAGAACATGGGTATGACCATTTTATCCTGAGAAAAAATATAAAAGTCTAATATAAGTTAGTATACATTTATTGAAATATCACACTGTACCACATCAATATTAGTTTTAATCAAGAGTTTCTTTAAAAGTAAAAAGGTCACTAAGCTTATCCTTTACTGTTACTGTATAGTAACAGTAGAAATTTCAGTAGTGGATTCATAAAATTTAATATTTGCTAATATAATGCCCCGGACAATCTTGATACAAAATTTACATTTATATAACTAAATAAATTACTCTGAACTATAGACTGGTTGACTATTAGTTCTGTAAGTATTGGGGGAAAATTAATTCTACTGACTTCAGAATTTACCTGGGTGGGTATAAAAAAAATGTCTTTACCAAAAAGGAAAATAAAGGTCTTTAACTTTTCATTCCTTCCTTAGCTCCTTATCCAAATCCATGAGGGATCTTGCCCATAACATTAAAAGCTGGATTCAGACTCATTGTGATCCTGTCATCCCTCCTATCTTCATACAAATCTCTATATTAATTTCCAAATGGACTGTGTTTATGAAACAAGGAGACTGGAACGTATTCTGAGGAAAATGTGTCATAGTTTCCTGGAAATTGGAAATTATACTGCATAGTCCCCTTATGTGCAGTTCACAGACACTAAAACTTAGGAGATCTAGAACATTGTGGACTCCCAAAGAAAATTGTCAAAGTTTGAATAAAATGTATGGATCGTTTGGCTTGTGTAATACAGAGGGAAAAAAGGACATAAATATTTTATGACTTTCTTTCTAGAATCAATCCTAAATATAGATATGTTTAAATATTTAACCAAGTTTTCTGTAATAACCCAGAAATTAAGACAACCCATAGGGGTCAGTATAAACTCAGTATTGAAAGACACCCCTTGCTGATTAAAGGCATGTGTACTCACTTTGGTATTTTTGAGAAATATAGTTCAGAAGCTAAGATATAATGTCAAAAGCGCAAAAACCCTTTATTTCTTTGATGTTAGAATACCAACTGAAGTGTACAACGTTCCCTGTAGCCAGGTTTTCTTCTTTCGCTGAAGACTAAGTAATTCTTATAAGAGCCCAGTCTGCTTATACCAGCAAAGTAAATGTCACAAAATTATGTTTATTTCAGGAAGAACTTACGTAAGTTGAGGAAAAAAGTGTATATTTGCAATGTAAGTAACAAAGTGGGCAGAGAATTCAAATATGTCTGTAATGTTTAATATACTATTTTATAAGCATTGAGAAGGAATTTACTTGAAAATGCTAATGGCATTTCTACATTTTACATCTCAAAAGCAGTTAGCTAAACTACGTTTAAGATTTATTGAACTCACAATAGGCCAATAAATACATAAATATATAATGGAAACATGTTGAAGACGCTCTATTGAAAAGCATGAATTTACCCAAACAATACTTATTATGTTACAAGAAAGAAACAATGACTTCTATCGTATTCACTAGATTCTTAAAATCTTACTAAGCATGTTATTAAGACATTGTTTAAAATAGTGCTTTCCAATAGAAATTAAATGTCCATCACATTTGTAATTTACACTTTCTAGTAGCCGCATTACAAAAGAAAGGGAACAGGTGAAAGTAATTTTAATTGTGAATTTAACACACTGTATCAGAAATATTATTTCAACCTGACATTAACATAAAAGTATTAATTGCTATGTTACTTTATACTAACATTTGAAATCTGGTTTGGAGTGTACACTTAGCAACACATCTGGTTGGACCAGCCAGCTGCATGGCAAATTCTCAGTCACCCTGAGCAGACAGCGCAGGGGTGAATGCAGAAGGAGACATGACGCAGTCCCTGGGATGGTAAGGAAGCAAACACTTTCCTTTGCATATGTTATTTAGATATTTTGGTTTTAAACCTGTATGTTTGCTTCAGTTATCCAATCTATTTTATCTCAGTTGATTTTTTTTGCATGAAAATCAAATCTAAGGTTTATAAGAAGTGTGCATATTAATATTATAGTTATCCAGCCTATCATAGTGCTATTTCATATGATTTTATTGTTAACTAATCCATTCAGCAGTGCTATTTTAGCCAGTTAAGCCTGGTCCTTTAAAAGTTCATCTGAGTTTCTATGCCTCAGCTTTGTGCCATGCGGAATTTAGTGTAACAACAGGGCAATCCAGAGGCCCTGACCATTTAAGCAGCCAGATTTCGAGAGACCACCGGCAGTGAACGTTGAGTCTCACCGGCTCTGTACACCTCATTCTGCAGCCCGTTTTCCCTTACTTCGTATGAAACTTCTGCAGAGCTTACAGAAAGTTTTCTTCTGAGTGATCAAAAACTTTCTTTTCCAATACTGGGGATTGAACTGGGTACTTCATCTTAGTGTTTACCTTGTTGAGGGCTTGCTTTAACTTAAAAAGCAATACAATTTTACATTTTCTTATCAAAATTTTACTTTTCATTCTTCTATTACGATGATTTTTAATTTTGTGGTAATTTTTCCAACACTTTTACCAAAAAATAAACCATACTGTTCTGATATTCTGCTCACTGAAGATCCACAAGACCGTAGTCTACAAATGGATGTCATGAATTATAGTAATAAATTTCTCCGTAAATTACAAATGAAAAAAACAGTTACAGTGAAAGTGTGGGTACCGTCTAGGTGTTGCCAGTCCAGTACACAAGTGGCAAGGCAGTGACTTCTCGAAGGGACCCTCCTGGGACCCGGTATTTGCATCTTTATGGCCGTCCGCATTCAGCATTGTTCTGCATTGCCTGCATAGATCCTGGCGCCCTGGCTTAGTAGTATCAGTCAAACATTTCCATTTTGTTTTCTGCTGGATGGAGGTGAAGGTGGATTCAGGCATGGTTTTGCTTGGAGGTTGAGCCAGGAAGGTTGCATGTTTAAGCCCTGCCTGGACAATTTAGTGAACTCACAAGACCCTGTCTCAAAATTTAAAATTAAAAACAAATTTTTTTAAACAATTTTTTAAAAACCTATTTTTTTAAAGATTAGAGATATGGTTCAGCGTGGAGGCCCTAGGTCCGACGCCTAGTTCCCAGCGGAGAATAATTGGAAGTTGGAGTAACATTAGGGCCTGCAGGTCCCGCTCAGTGAGACAGCTACAAGTCCTTTTTATTAATTCACGTTAATTTACCGAAGCACAGCCCCCACGCATTGTTAAGGGAATGCTGCTTTTTCTTCTTTTACTCTCATCAAAAATCCCCGTCGCAGGACGCTGTGAATAAGAACGTGGGCACCACCTTCCCCACGCATCGGAAGGTGGCTAAAAACTGGGCTCTTTTGAGAGAGAAGTGGGCATCCTCATCCCGCCCCGCTTTCCGCAGTGAGGAAAACCCTCCCCAGAAGCAGCGCGCTGTCCGGCCACCGCAGGCCCTCCGCTCACGCAGCAGTCCATCCTGTGTCCTCACTTCCGTCCTCCCTGAGCTGAGAGGCGGAACCGCCCCTCTCCTGTGTCCTCTGATCCTGGCAGACTGCAGACGGGGGAACCTGGGTCACACCCGAACCTAACTACAGGTCTTACCAGCCCCCTCTCGTCTAGAAGCTGCTCCTTCCTGGAACAAATCTTAAACATGTAGCATACTACTCCTCAATAAAAAGAAGAATAATAAAACGACATTCTCTACAGATCATACAAATAAAAATACTAAAAAGAAAATTTGAATGTTTAATCATAATAGGAACTCAAGTCACTAGATTTATTAACTTATAAAACAGCTGCTCATCATCCTAAGAAAAATACTATTTTGAGAATGTCAAAGCCCACTTCTTCCAACTTTCCGTTTTCTACATAAGTAATTGCTACACTTGAGGGTTAAAGGATATTCAAAATGACACTGTACAATTTGACGAGTTAATAACCTTTAATTTTGAGAAGTTACCTTCCCTATTGGCAAATAGTATTGCAGTGTTAAAGATCTTCTGCAGTGCTAACTATGATGCAAAACTTAAAAAGGAGCCAGACCAAAGAAGTTCTGTTACTGGAAACATTTCTCTTGCATAAATTGAAATAGTGGAGTATATGCCAATCTTATTAAAATATATATTAACTTCCAAGACATTTCAATATGATATGGTGAGGAAAATACATAAGTTTCCCATCACTAGAGTCAGTACTGTTTATAATAGTCAATAAACATGTCCCTGATGTGCTCAGGCCTCCTCAGGTGAGGAGCCAGTGTAAATTGCCCTTCCGACCGGTGGTGGGTGGGAGCCACTGTGAGTCGGATGTAATGCAGGGGGAATACTTGGATGGGTGGATCACCAGCAGACCTACTAGGTGCTGCTGCAAACTCATCCCACAGACAGGTGAGGAAAAAAGTGAATTAATCATCTTTACTAAGACGCTGTACTTCCTCTGCTCTCCAGTTTAAAAATGCTCTGTTGTGTTGTTGTTGCAATTGCTTCCACATTTATGTTACCATGTAATCAATTTCGTTTTTCCATCCCTGGCTTAACTGTGTGGGTATTTTCTATCCCTGGCTTGAATGTATCATGTACCTCATTGACCTATATTTCCAGGCTCCTCATTTCCCATTTTTTCATTTTTTAATCAGTTAGTTTTCCCATGAATATTCTGTGGTTTTTTGTTTGTTTCCTTGTTTGTTTTTTGAGACAGGGTCTTGCTATGTAGTTCAGACTGGCCTTGAAATCACTTTGTAGCCAGACTGGCCTTGAGCTCATAGCGATCCTCCTGTCTCAGCCTCCCAAGTGCTGGGATTACAGGCGTGCGCCACCACGCCCAGTGATTTTCCTTCTTTTTTCTTTACCCTTCTCCTTTTCTCCCCTTCTCTCCTCCTCTCTTCCTCTCTCCTCACTTCTGCTATTTTGATTATAGAATCAATATTCTTGAATTGTGTTCCTCATCCTCTGGCCACAATTTTTGTTATTTTGCCATTTCTAAGGTCTAAAGACATATACATTTACAGACATTCTCTTTGGATTTCTTTGTTTATTTTTAGTGTTAGTGTTATAGTAAAATATAGTTAGTATTAACTTCCAGTACTATATTTTCCTGTAGTGTTTAAGCCAGGTTTTGGTTAGGGGCAGTTCGTTTCTGTAGATTTCGCAAGAAAGGCCTTGTGCACCAGATGTGCGGGCACACACCTGACCTTCCAGTGCGGGCACACACCTGATCTTCCAGTGCGTGGGAACCCAGTGCCTGAGGCAGGAGGGTTGCTGTGAGCTTAAGGTCAGCCTAGGTTCAACCTACCAGCCTGGAATACACAGCAAGACCTTGTTTCAAAAAACCTAAAGATAAAAGAGAACAGACTCATAGCAAATTTCCTTGACATCTTCCTTGTTTTAAAGATTTTTTAATATGTTTGAATAATAATAGGAACAGAAGTAACGTTGTAGCAACTTCTCTTTTCTTAAGGATTTTTAGCGTGTTCCGCATTTCTGTTTTTAAATCAAGTGTTTTTTGGAAGAGCCTGAGGTAGCCTGATACTCTTGCCTTCACAAGTAACCCACTGGCTCCTTTAGAACTCCATCTCCAAGGCATTATGTTATTCATTTCAAACCCAGTCACTTTTCTAGAACATGCGCTAGTATTGGAGATGAGAAATAAATTTTCTTTGGAGAATGTGCTATCTTTTCATGGATAGAAATAAGTTTGTTTCCTTCAGAAAAGTTGTCTTGTGTGCTAGGCAATTGTTCTACCACTGAGATACATCCAACCTGCTTCCAAAAAATGTTAATGAAGCTTCTCGTTTGTTGCCATAAGGTCTTTGGAGAAACATATATGCTCTGTTAGTGTCTGACTTGTACATCAGGTGAATTCAACAACGGGAACCTGATGGTAGGAAGAACTAAGTGAGACCTGGGTGACAGTGTTTATATTAGAGCCCTTCTTGCGTTTTCTTGACTTTGCAGTGAAAATATTTCTTTAGGACATGGATACCTTTCAAAGATGTATGCTTGGAAATAACCTAAGATATAAAAATCTGGAAGCCATATTTATTTTTTCTTAGATTATTTTTATTTTCTATTTAAAAAGTCTCAAATTGCAAGTAATTTAAAAACTATTCCCTTTAGCTAAAAAGAAATATCTTTTCTCCACTTCAAGGTCTGCATTGAAATCATTCTTCATTCCAAAAGGTATTGGTTTTGACTTAAAAAGTTGGGACTAAAGAAAAGGAGAAATACATTTTTTGAAGTAATGACAAATGAACTCAAGGCCTTTAGACTGAGCTACATCCCCAGTCCATTTTGAAAAAATTTTGAGACACGGTCTCATTAAGTTGCTAAATTGCCCAGCTTGGGCTCAAACTTTAAGTTCTCCTGCTTCAGCCCCTGTGAGTCCTGAGCTTATCGGCATGCACCATTACATCTGGCTAGTATGGCTACTTTTAATAGCAAAACCCATGAGATATTTTGTGTGATTGAGTGGATAAGCAAATAAATACCTAATAAATAAACCTAACTGAAAGGGTAAAAATTGATTGTGAATATTATGTAAATGAATATAAAATATCTTACTCATAATGCAATTGCAAATAATTCCATAATTGAAATCTCATCTTACTTGTGATCTTTTGTCACCTAACTCCCGGAAGATTTTTAATGTGGAATTTAGTTAGAAGTGAGAATAAGATTTTTCTAGTACACTTGCTATTGCTTCCCAAAGCACCTGCAGCTGACATTAGTTGCAAACAGATTGATTTTTGGTTCTATAAAAGCTTTTCAGTACTTCTTTGACAATGTTGTATTCTATTGGCTCTGGTCATGTAATTATAACATGTTTTTAAAAATTTTTTCATGGCTTGATCTTCCTGTTGCTTTTAAAACCAGCATGCAAGCTTCATGAAAAGCAAGTATTACAATGGTTGAGAGAACTGTATAGGTATTATTTATGCCAACCAGTAAGTACAGGAGCTTTCGTACAAAGAAAACCAATGTTTTGTTTGAGAAAGTGGAACAGCTGAACAGTAGAAGAACAGAACATCTCGTGAAAATAGGCTTTCAAATCTGTACATATTTATCTCTGAATTAGTAGTGCTGTTCTAAATAAGTGTTTTATTTTCAATAGCTGCTCAAATTTTATCTTGAAACTATATAGTCAAACATCTAGAACTTGAGTCAAACTCTTTAAATTCAAAACTCCTGACAAATTGGTTCATTGTATCAGAGGGTGGAGGAGAAATACAGAGCAGATTATACAAAATGGCCTATTTTGCAGGATTGTGGATAGTGTGTTTGTCTTCCCTGAACAATAGAAAAATTTACCTGTGCTCAATCGTGGCAGTGGTGCACACCAGAGTAAATCCTCTTTAAAATCTTAGAGTTTAATATGAATTATAGTTTTTAAAAGCATGTTTTAGTAGATTATTTTCCAAGCTTGTCTCTTTGACTTGTATTTAATTTGGAGGCACCTTTATTTCAGGTAGGAAAGCAATCACCCAGCCCCTTTCCTGCACTGGAGCATATAATACCTGTCATGTGCAGGTGCTACATCTGGCTTTCTTTAAAATAGCTGCAGTGATTTCTATTAGATGCAACAGAATCCTGGCTGCTCTAGTCAGCCCACAGTGCTGTTACTAGGAACAGAATTAGGAAAACTGCAGGAGTGAATTGAAAATAAAGGGTCATATGTCAGTAGGTGCTACTAAAGAACCTGAAGGTCACTCAAGGTCAGTCATTCCTTACTTGCTTGGATAGTTTTCAGATTTTCTTTTGTGTTCCTTTTCTTTCTAAAAGATGGCTTTGATGATTAACTTAATCTGATTTACTTTATGTTCTAGGATAAAGGGAAGTCTATATACCCTTGAATGCTGCTCACCAAAGCTGACTTTGGCCCAAAAGTTCCTCCTTGTTCCCACTACCCAGGAGGCGCCATATCCCTTCAAGTTCCTAGGCATGAACAGTCCACAGAGGAGAAATTCTCCTAATTCTTAACCAAGTTGCCTAGAAAATAGTATTTTAATTTTAACTATATATTTTACTTTTATCAATTAGAGCCAAGAATTTTCTTTCTGGCTGGATCAGCTGTACAGCTTTAATAAATTGTCATAAAACAGAGGCAAAGATGCTATGCACTTTGTGCTCCCACATCCCAAACCTCACCCTCTCTTCCCTCTTCGCTGGCTCGTACTTACCAAATCAAATTTCCCTGTCGGCTAGACTGTGGTCTCACTGTTCCATTTGCTTCATTTAAGAATTTCCTCTGCTGGGCTGGAGGTACAGCTCAGTGGGCTAAGTGCTTGCCGCTGAGCACTAGGGCCCTGAGTTCGATCCCCGGTCCCGGAAAAAAAAAAAAAAAAAAAAAAAAAAAAAAAAAGAATTTCCTCTGCTAAGCAGTTATTTATCAAGAACTTGCCAAACCAAATGCAAGAGCCACTCAAAATTGCCTTGAAGGTTGTAGCAATCTCAAAAGGTTTAAGTGCTTCACATAGGTGGCCAGGCCATATTTTCTCAAAGGGTGTGCTTATCCATGACTGTTCTTGTTTCTGACTATGCAGTGCTGCAGTTCCACTGCTTGACTGTAAAAATCTTAGCTATAGCATGAAAAAGTTATATTTAGAAAAGCACATGAATTTAGATTTATTGTGTTATAGATCAGTAAATGTAGACTGATTTTTAAATGAAAATGTGAGTTACGTTTACGTAATATGGGCTGTATTTCTTCTCCACCCTCTGATGTGATCTGTAACTCTGTCAGGAGGCTTGGATTCAAAGATTCTGACTCAAGTTCCAAATGTTCAACTGTACAGTTTCAAAATAAAATTGGAAGAGCTATTTAAAATAAAACACAATGAAGCACTACTAATTCAGAGATTAACACATATAGATTTTGGTTATGACAATGATTACAGTATTTAAATAATATTTCAGAGGTGGGCCTGGAGGCATCCACTTGTCTTATCAGTGCTCTGGGAGGCTGAGGGTGGAAGATCACGTTGATGCCCAACCTGGGCAACTTAGTGACGTAGTAAGACTCTCCATCAACATAAAAAATTAATAAAAGGGCCAGAGATATAGCTCAATAAGAAGACTTTGGGTCACAGTAACACCAAAAAAATTTCAGGTTTTTTTCAGTGTATGTCATCATTTACCTAAACTGAGAATAATCTTTCACATGTGTTAATAGTAATCCTTGAACAAATGCCATGTATGTATAGACCTAGAGTATTTATTCCATTTCTGTCTCAACCTTTTCATCTACGTCATGGCTGTGCCTTGTTTTGAAGAATTTTTCAGTTGGTATTTGGTTGGGAAGTCCGTCTCAACCTCCTTCTAGAGAAACACTTTGCATTAAATGTAAAGCTTGCTGTCTGTGTGAGGCTTGGTAGTGCAGTTATATGAAGTTGTGCAAAACAGTTTCACACACTTGGCTTCTATATTTGTTAAAAGAAGTGAGAAACCACCTCTCACCTTACATCTCAGTTGAGACCCAGTGCAATCAACTCTTGGCATATGAACAATTACAAAGAAAAATATAGTTTAATTTTGTAAAGACATATTTTATAAAGAGTTGTTACAAGGAAGATTATTTTTCCTTGCTAAGAGGAGAATCCTGACATAGGAGGGGCAGTCGCTGTAGTTGTTTGTCCCAACATGGGTGGAATATTGTGTGAAGGGAAACGAGGCAAACAGGACAAACGCCACAGAGCCTCACTCCCAGCGGTGTCCAAAAGAGTTGATGGTACAGAAGTTGAGAGCAATGCAGTGGGTTGCAGAGGCTGGGGGGAAGAGGAAAGAAAGGGGTGGAAGGGAAGATACCAACTCATACTCAGGAGAAATAAGTGGTCTCATAATCGAGTACACAGAAGTGTGACTACTGTGGGTTTCTTTTTAAAAAACAAAGCTAAAAGAAATGATTTTGAATGTCTTTACTACAATAAATTAAAGTTTAAAGTCAAGATGTACCGTGTTAATAATATCCCTTAGTTATTGTGGGCTGCTCAGGTCCAAAATCCCCTGAACGAGTATATGGCAAAGGCTAAATGAAAGAAGAAAAGGGAATGATTTCAGGGCTCCAGGAGGATCAAAGCGCTCACTGAATTTGAGATTCTCTTAGGGCTAAGATGAAGACCTACTCTGGGTGGCCCATATTTATTTGGTTATCAGAAGAAGGGAGGGGAATACTCAAGAAGGGTGAAATTACTTAAGGACTTCTCCAAGTAAGGTATTAAATTAATCTACCCAGGAGTGAGATGCCTGAGGCTATAGTCTTTCTCTAGTTGAGAACAGATCCAGGTGTTCTTGGCTGTGATCTTGGCTTATCCTTTGAGGCTTTCCAGCTTCGTCTGCCATCACAGGCCTTGGTAGGGGTTAATGACTCACAGAGGTTCACTTCCTGAGTCCACTGCTCATCCCCAGACGAGGAGCCCAGGCCTCGGACAGATTCACAAGTGAAAATGAAAAGCCAATTGAGTAATCTAAGTCCTACTCAGGGCAGCTTTGTAGCGGTCTCCATCACGTGTATAATTTTTGCATTGATTAGAAAATTAAATATAATTTTTAAAATGTAGCTCAAATGAATAAAAGACTAATATAAAAAATGCAGGCACTCCTAAAGTGAACTTTTTCAAGTAGGATCAGTTCTTTCCCTATTAGAAATTTATTAACACACATTATTTTTAAGAAGCTTTGAGAAATCTTGCCATAAGCAAATCTATTTAATATTATTAAATCCAATGTTACTCAAATTTGTGTAACATCAGGACTTTACCTGAAACAAAATAAAACAACAGCACATCCTGTGGGTCATGATTTGAGGAAGAATTATTGAGAAATACCTTTAAAAAAATCCAATAGCTAAGTGGTCTGTAATTGTATTGAGTAAAATGAGAGAAATGGGAAAGCTGAATTAATGTATTATAGTACCATATCTAAGATATCCACATAAAAATTTATACATTTCAGTGATTTCCTAAAGAAAAATCAGCTATCACTTTAAAAATAGGACAGATAAACCCACAAAAGTAACATCATTCTTTAGGTAAAAGACAGATGCATCAGTAATAAAGACAACAGTAAATTTTCTGGAAGAATTAAGTGAGGTAAAGAAATTAACAGTGTGTGACTGGAATTCAGGAGTTGAATAGAAGAGAACCCTGCACAGCAAACAAGAAACAAATGAAGTAGCAAGACAGAGTTGGCCAATCAATTTCTGAATCAGGGCTGAAGAGAAGGGTTGAAGGACAGCGTGCTAGCATAACACCAGGGACAGTCTTAGAGTACAGAGTGAGGTTCAGATTTAGCAATGAGAAACCTGATAGGAATCATTAGCAGCTAAAAGGGCCCAAGGACTGGGTTTGCATCTCCTGATATCTTTGTAGTGATTAGAAATGAGTGTGTTCAAGTGACGTGGCTTGATTCACTCTAACTTCTGGATTGTTTCTTTACTTTTGTCTTTTTTGTATGATGGTAATTGTTGGTCACTAAACATAAAGTCCCAAGGGCTCGACAGAGTGCTGCCTAGAACAAGTAGGGACAGCAGAGAAC
Organism: Dinomys branickii; assembly: GCA_004027595.1. Classification (NCBI taxonomy): domain Eukaryota; kingdom Metazoa; phylum Chordata; class Mammalia; order Rodentia; family Dinomyidae; genus Dinomys; species Dinomys branickii. Next base: position 27,956 of record PVLD010004409.1, read on the forward strand.
CACCAGAATCTGGGAGACATCTGACCACGGTGGGAGGAAGCCGATTCTAGCTTAGAGTTGGAGATCCAGATAGTTTAATAGCTCTATCCATTTATGCTAACTACAGAAGCAGCTGGGATTCAGGAAGACTTAGTTACAAACACAGGGGGACACTCACTGATCATTCATGGATAGTGGTCATGACACAAAAATGGAACAGAGGAAAAGCAAGTAGAATCCTGTGTAAGTTGTTGGTTGTCTATGTATCTAAACAAAATCTCATTAATTAGGTTTGCCAAAATGTTTATGTTTTTAAAAGAAATCCTTCCAAGTGTGCAAACATGATCCTACTGTCTGGACTATGTCCTCTTGGAATTCATGTTTAAACCTAGTACACAGCAAAGTGACTACACGGTGAGCCCTTATCTGGTGAGGTTATAAGAACAGGCATGAATGGGACCAGGGCCCTTATAAATAGGTCTGAGTTTGCTCCTTTATTCCTTTTATCATACCAGGACTCAGAAGTCACCATTTGTGAACAGAAAGTGTGCTTTTTGCAATAAATTTGTGTTATTTATAAGCTACCAATTCTGTGGCATTTTGTTACACAGCATGAACAGACTAAGTCACATGAAAAGTGGCCAAGTCTTCTTTGAAAAGTTGTGATTTTTTTTCCTTGAATTTTTTCCCACACTTCACTAGATCTCACTGTACATATTTTGACACCATGCTTTTCAGCATATAAAGCCCCATTTTCTGACATAGATAGTACCTCATAAGCAGAATCTTTTGCCTGAGGTTATATTTTGTTTTCTTTAATGAATTTGAGAACTCCAAGAAGTCTTCTAAAATACTTTTCTGCTTTGTTAGTTTGTATTTCTCTCAGTCTTCACAGTCCTGTTTCCTTTGTTTTGTCATTCAATATGTATTCCTTACCCATAAATTTCCTTAACTGTGAGGGGTGATCTGGCCAGTCCAGTATTTATTTACCAGCTTCAGGGTACTGGTCAGCTTGCTCACTGCTGAGACCCAGAACCCAACACACACATCTTGAAGGAGGCTTCATTGGCTCACACTCTCAGCCTGTGGTCAACTGGCCCTATGGCAGAGACCTCATGGCAGAAGCACATGGCAGAAGCAAAGCTACTTAGTTCTTGCCAGAGCAGAAGGGGCAAAGGCCCCCAAGTCACACCTCTGCGACCCCCCAGACACACCCAGCAGTGCACTCTGCCAGTTTCTGAGGGTGGATCCCAAAGCAATCTAGTTGAATCTCTACCCTGATGGCCCCACTGAACTTGCCTTCCTCTGTCCCTCCACCCCAGCTATGTAGCTAAATTATCTTTTTTGGATCCAGTGCCACTGTTCTCGTTAAGTTTGTTCTCAAAGCCATTATTTACCTACTGTTGTTCTGCTGGGAAGAACTGGGAACTTTCCCCATCCATCCTGCTTTCCTTATTGCTTGCTTTAAACCTTCAATCATTTTCTTAAGTTGTCCATAAAATTCATGATACATCTGCTCATATTAATGAGTGATTAAGGGAGTGAAAGACAGAGAGCTAAGGACAGAGTGAAGGTTTAAAATGCTTTTAGTAGTTTAAAATTAATTATTGAATGGAATTTGATATTTGGTCAGTTCCGCATGGGTTTTGAACTTTCTTGCTTGAGAAATTGATTTATTAATTCACATTTAATCTGAACACCAGAAATGCTATAGTGTTAAAAAGAACTCATGTACCTTTGGAATATTGATTAAGAAAGTATATTTAATTTCTTTAGACTGCTGCTCAGCCCTTCCTCAAAGCAGGAATTGGGTCACTGGCATCAGATGGTACTTCCTGCCAGCAGGTGTTTGGAAATATGTGGGAGTATTTTTGTTGCTACAATATTGGAGGAGCCAGAATATTAGTTATTCTGCAATATATGGGCTACATGCATTGTGATTGTGTGCTCTGTACTGCAAGAGACTTGAGTTAACCAGAATGCCACTGGTGCCCCCTTGGGAAACTGGCAGATGATGGCGAATGCCACTCAGCTTCTTGTAAATATTTTGGTTTCTGTGGTTCAGGAAAATGACTGAAAAAGAGTGGGGAGAAAATTGCCTCACAGAAATCTCCTTTCTATTTATGCCTGAGGAAAATCCATAATATAGAAAATAACTATACTAACATTTTCTGTTGCTTTTTAGCATCCTAAGATTCATGCACTGTTGATTACAAAATGTTTTGAAAATGCATATCTAAAAATTCATTGGCTATACATTCAATTTTCTTTTAAACAGGCAAATTCTTAGAACATGTGGAATAGCTCTTGATTCCCAGTAAAGTTTCAAAGCACAGAGAATTCATGTATCTCCTGTACTCAGTTTCCAAAATTGTTTGAGTATTTCCATCAGATTGATGGTAATATAAACAGATGAGTTGTTTGAAATAAGAGAACCAAGATTCTTATACTGAAGAAACAAGACCACTCAGAAGGAGTCCTGTCAAGTATGTTTCAACAATGAATCAGTGTCACTTCATACATCCTGTGACAGTGCTCACATTGGTCCACCAGGGAATGCCCTTCAATGACCCATTCAGTAGGAAGTCATTGGCAGTCCGGTGAGATACTGTGAATAATGAAGAAAACTCCTCAACAGCCTTTAACTTCCTGGCTGGCAGAGATACCTAGGAATGGTAGATATGGACAATTTCTGTAAAATAATTAGGTAATACATGTTCTCAGATGTGGAGGAGTTTATTTTGACATGAGGTATCTGCCTAACATGCTTTCTTTATGTACTGAATACAGACACTCTTCACTTAATGACTTACCTGTTTGGTAACTGTTTGGACTTACAGCCAAAGCACACTGTTTGGATTTAGACCCATCTTTTTTTGTGTACAGTTCTGTACATCTTGTTTATAGACCTCGATGTCTTTTTCTGTATGGTACACCTTTTCTATACAGTATTGTAATGTTTGCTGACTGTACTGTAATTTTATGCTCTGTTATTCATTATAGCACTGCATGGAAGAGTTATACAAATAAAAGCAAAGTCATCACAGTGGAGCTTCCTCTGAGTATTTCTTTGCTTTGAATATTGTAAGATACATACTATACACAGCTCTTCATTTAGCAACCAGTTCATTTAACAATCTAGTCTCAGGAACAAAGTTGGCTGTTAATAAAGAAATGTCTATATAGTAAATTTTAGATTTCTTGGAAATGAATTCTGCAGCTCATGCATTATATAAATCCTGATTTCTTTTTTGTGTTTTATACCAGGAATCAACCTGAGGACCTTGCACTTGCCAGGCAGCCATGGCACCGCTGAGCTATGTATCTGACCTGGATCCCGATTTCTTTCAAAGATCACTTTTCAGTAATGTTGCATTGCTGATTACATACTTTCTTTTAAGATGTAAGGCAAACGTAATGTCTTAGTCTGCTCAGGCTGCTTTAAGCAGATTCTGTAAATTGAGTAATTTAAATAACATTTATTTCTCACAGTTCTGGAGCATGGAGAAGTCCAAAATCAAGGCACCAGCAGTTTCAGTGTCTGGTGAGGGACTGCCTGCTTCCTCATTCTTGAGAGCAGGTGTTTTGTGTCCTCGTGTGACAGAAAGAGGAACTAATCTTTCCTATCCCTAACCCCATTCACGAGGGCTCTCCCTCTTGACCTTGGCTAATCCAGTTGCCCCAAAGACCGCACCTCTCAGTAACCCTGCACTAGAAGCAGGGTGTCAACATATGAATTCTGGGAAGACACAGACATACAGTCCACAAGAGGTAGAGATGTTTACATTTTCATGTAGCAATTCTGGTAAAGATTTAAAAGTCCCAGAACAAGTAAAAATTGTTCATCAGAAAAGGTGTATGGGTTTTTTTAATTTTAAATTTTAAAAATTGGTTTATGTGTTTCATCCAAATCCATCCAAGTGTGATCATTATAAGGAATAACTAATATTTGATGTTATTAATTTATATAAAAATCTCCGTGTCTTAAAATATAATTCATATGGGCTTAAAAGAAATAAAGAAATTTATTTTCTATTTTGGGTTGACTAGAAAATTAAATATAATCTTCAAGATACTTCTTTTTCTATCCGTTTGACTTTCTTCCTATGTGTATAGGTTCATTCGTTCTCTCTCACTGACAGGAGCATCCATCAGGGTAGTTCTTTCCTCAACCATTTCCTGTGGCCACATAGCGAAGGGCACAGCAAGCAGGCCCTGGTCACGGGCGTCTGAGGTGAGGAAAGCGAGAGGCAACGACTTTCAGTCCTGCGCTCTCCAGGTTGGGGTGAGGGAACGGACTGTTTCCCAAAGAAAGTGGGGACTCTGACACCGCACAGATACACAGATACACAGAAGAGCAAAATGATATGGGAAAATCAAAGTCCAGAGAGATTTCTTTTCTCTTTAGCCAAATATGAATGACTACAGTTTCTGGTGATGGTAATGAATTGATGGCAATGCATATTGTGAGAGCTACTCCAAATATTTTCTGGGATTTAAGGCAAATAATTACTCCTCTTCTTTGGAAAGATACCAATGAGTGTTCCAATCGTGAGCATTTTTTCCCATTCCTTGCTCAGTGGACTATGCCTACATTTGTTACATTTTGTAGACTGCAGAAACAAACAGGATTCTTCTTCAGAGGCCTTATTACTGGGGATCAGGTCTTCTGATCATGAAGATCCTGGCTGAAAGGGTCTTTAATAATCAAATTATTTCATTAAATTTTCTGCTCCTTTCCCTTTTTCTGTTTTTTTCTTATTTTAGAATCTTTTCCATCAATTAACTGCAGTTTACTTTAGATAATTCATTTCACTGTAAAGTTCATCTTGTCTTAGTAAGAGTCTGAACTCCCTGAGATAAATCCGAATTTAGACAGGCTTTGCTTTATTTAGTATGGTTCACATTGTGTTCATGCAATTAATGATCAGCATTCATTAGCTGAGTGCAGTTGCTAAAAAAAAATGTTTCCCCTCATTTAAGATTCCTTGAAAGTTGCTGTCAGTTTCTCTGAATAATTTTCTGAATGCATAACTTTAGCATTGTTGGTAGAAATGCCTTGATTCTCAGACATAGTTATTTCCCGTAGCTTAAATAATGATTTAGCACAAATTGTGCTACCTTTTCTGGATTTAAACTACTGTTCAAAAATATAAAACTTACCACTTTATGTATGATTTTCCTCATTTATTTTGTATCTTGTTAAAGTCATTATTACATTAATATTTTACCACTGAAGGACAAACACTTTGCATACCTGTAGTAAGTAAAATTTATTGGTTTAGAAATGGATGAAATTTGTAATGCAAACATTTTTCAGATTATGTCCTTAATTCTTAAAAGTTTTGGTGATATTTTTATACATCAGTACTTTAGTGGACTATATTTTTAATTTAAGTCACATAGAGCGAATTTTGTTTTATTTATGCTTGAGGAACAGAAAGGAAAGGCATCATTGCCTTAAAATAACCAGAGTAGACACTCTGTGAAATATTCTTTCCTCTTGGAATTTATGGTTCCCATTTTCCTGGATTTCTCTAACCACTGTCTCCTCTTCAATTGCCCATTCCTTCCTTAAATGTTCTCCGGTTTCTCTCTTTACTCTGTTTTTACCTATATCAGATAAACATTGGAAAGCAGAAACTTCACAGCCCAAATCTGGCCACGAGTGTAAAACAATAATAGAATGTATTATTAATAATTTTTGGCCTTTGCAATATTTTTATTAAGTCAAGTTAATATTTAACAATTTCTGTTAAGTATTATGTCTGTTCTCGTCCTTCCTGCTCTTCTGGACTGGCTGGAATCTCCCCCTGGTGAGAGTCAGTGGGGGTTAGCGGGAGCTGTGTGCCCACGCCCCTTTGGCAGGACCTGCCCTCTCCTGAATACCAGGGACTCACTTTTGTTTCCTTCCAGTCCTGGAGATAAGCTTTAGTTATTTCTGAACATACTGGGTTTTGTCTTTATTACAGCACAGAAATAGTTCTTAACATTTATGTTGTCATTAAAAATTAGAAAACAAGAGACTGAGGGAGATGTGTTCTAACCAAAATTAGAAGAATGTGAATGTCTGAAAGGGCAGTGAGCTTTCTTGTGCCGGAAAAATTCATTTACTTCTGCAGGATTTCACTATCATTTCTACATTAATGATTCCATTAATGATTCTAATGTCTGTACTTTCCATTCAGATTTTCCTTTTCAACTTCTGAGGCATACATCCAATTGCTTACTCAGCATCTGTGTGGGACCACACACAGAAATTTCAAGCATAACATTCATAATAAGAACACATCGTCTTCCCAGTTTTGCACTTCTGCCTCTGAGTTCTCTCATGGCATTGCCACGGCTTAGATCTGAATGTGCCCCCAAGGTCTCAGTGTTCAGGGGCAGGGCATGACTGGATCTCGGGGTGCTATAGTCACTGGTGGACTTGTTCTTTGATGAGTTCGTAGCTGATTGTGCTATTTGGGGGCTGGATGGATTGAAGAGCCACATCACCCAGGTGCACCTTCGGAGATTGGGTTTCCCGCCTTGCCTGCCTCCTTTTCTCTGCTTCCTGGCTTCCGTGAGGTGAGCATCTTTCCTCCACCAAGCCCTCCTTCATGCTGTTACTGCCTTCTGAACCTTCTGAACTATGAGCCAAATAAAACTGCTCCCCTCCAAGTTGCGGGTGAAGGGTGCTGTATCTCAGCAGTGGGACAGCTGATCAGAACAGGCACATTGTGTTACTGTTCTCAGTTATTCATCCCTCCCCTCCCTGGACGAGGATTCTATGTGTGTATATACATATCTGTCTACCGTATATCTGCCGGCACGTGAACACAGCACTTTCTTTGGGTGGAGAGCTTATTTTCCCACATCACTTAGATCAGTCTCAGCCCAGTGATTTGTTTTGGCCAATAACATGTGGTCTGAAGAGACAGTATACAGTCTGAGCAGAAGCCTGTCCTTGTGTGTGTTAGCAGCTTTCTTGCTCTCACTTCCTGCATGGAGGGGGACAAGTTAGAGATGCATTACTCTCCTTCCATCTGGATCCTGGAGGGAAAGAACAATAAGTCACTGCATAATTTTTTTTAATAATGTAGAAAAATGAGAGAACTCTGCAAAGGCCAGAAACAAGAAATTGGGGGTCTTTCTCCAGGTTGCTGCTCAAATCAGCCTTCTCACTGTTGACCTGCACTGCTCCTGGTAGTTCAAGGTCTGTGTTTCAGTGGAGCTCTGGCAATGACAAAGGTGTGGATCTCTCTTAGGCTTGGCAACTGGGAGAAGGGGAAGAAAATTCTCCCCTTGAACTTTTCCAATAAGCTTCCCTCTGTTTCAGGGCCTGAACTCACGGCATGTTATATGCTTTAACTCAGACCTGGAAGAAGGAATCTGAATTCACAAAAGTGTTTCAGCTTCATGTGGTGGCTCCTGCAGTCTCAACAGCTTGGGAGTCTGGAGTGAAAGGGTTACTGTAGCCTAAGGGTTCAAGGCCAACCTGGCCAAAAAAGGAAGACTCCATCTCAAAACCAAAAACCAGTACAACAACAACAACAAAATGTTTAAAAGCACTTGGAAAAACAAAGCACCTTCAGCAAAATTTAGCAGAACAACAAAATGTAGAATCAGATATACAAAAGTGGTAGGTACTAGAATATTCATAGACAATATAAAATGACTAATATAGACTTCCAGTAAGTTGGCAACCAGGTAAGCAACAGAGAAAGATCTTCCCCGAGGATCGACAACCAGATACTGAAATACAGCAACATGAGAAAGACAAGAAAGAGAGAAATGGGTGCCCTGGTACTCTGGACCCAGGAAAGATCTGAAATTGGAATTGAAACTCTCAGAAAGAGCAAACAAGACCTCTCCTGGAGGAAAAGCTTGGAGGGCCACCATGGAGCAGTTAGAGGCAGAGGAGGCAGAAAAGGAAGGAGTCACCTGCTCCGTACAAACGCTCAGCCCGCTCCCTCATTCTGGCACTCACAGCTTCAACCTTGGAGGCCCCTGCTCTCAGAAACATCCCCAATCAGCTGGGGTGAAAGCAGAGTCCTGAGAGCTGGTCCAGAATCGGAGAGGGGAAAGCGCAGCCCAAAAAGGAAGCAGTGGCGGTCAGGAGGAGTGGTCCAATCCAATGTAAGGATGGGAGGTTACAAAGGCTATTGAAGCAGAATCCCCACTCTGCAGAAATCTCTCTAATCAGTGCCCTGAGGCAGGCCTGAGTCAAGGCATCCAGTGAGCAGCCCACCACACCCAGCTGTACACTGCCCCAAGGATATGGCCTCAGACCTCTACACTGTGTGAGCAAATACCAGCAAAGAGTAGCAGAAAGCAGAGGAGCTGACCCCAGGACCACAATAATTCCCAGGGATCCAGTCAAAAAACAAAAGTGAGCTGAAGCACAACAGAAAGAGTGAGCTCCAGATGGAGGCGGGCTACATGGGCCCAGGCCCTTCTCACTCCAACACCAAGCAGGAAGCAGGGGCTGAGTTACCGGGCTTTAGCTCCCACCCTGAACTTCCTCTCCAGGCAGCATGAGTCTTGGTGGCCCAAGCAGTCACCATGTGATCCTGACAACAATGGGCTGAGTCAACGGACTTCAGGACTCACCCTAAACTACTAATATGAGCACCAAGAGAGACTCCACACTGCTTGTATATATGAAAAATGTACAAACCCATAGCATCAAACTACACAAAAAGCAGCAGTCCTGGAACCTGAGAGACAACAACATACTCTGCACAGCAGACCTGAGAAAATCCTCCAATTCTTTCTGAGAACTAATAACTAAACTTAGTACACACCATGTCTACCATGGTGAGCACAGGTGGGGGAGACCTCAAGCCACTTGTGCCCAGCAGTGTAAGCGCACCCAATGCCCAGGGAGATGGAGTGGTGGGATGAGGCGAAGACATGGAACTAGGGTGTAGACCTGTCTCTCTAGCTGGGAGGGGATAGTCTCCAAAGTGTCATAGGAGGCATGTAGGGGGACACGGGGGAGGGGCATCCCTTTGGGTTGCATGAGAGCCCTGAGGACCTAGACTGGGCCTCCCCCAGAGTCACTGGGACAGGGTCCAGGAGTCCACAGGGGTAGTCCCACAAGCTTGGATCCACCCAGGAGGGCCACCCCCCACAAGTCCAGTTCTTTGTCCCATCCCCAGGGCGTGCCCTGCACTCTGCCTGGCCCTAGGGTGTGCCAGTTGCTCCGCCTCGTCCCTGGAGCTCCATCTGGCACCAGGGGCATGCCAGGCGCTCTGCCCCTCCTCCAGGACATGCCTGGTGCTCCTACCAGCCCTCAGGCGTGCCAGGCGCTCCGCCTGGCCCCCATGGCATGCCAGGTGCTCCACCTCATCCCTGGAGCCCCACCCGGCCCCCAAGGTGTGCCAGGTGCTCTACCTGGCCCTTGGGGCATGCCAGGCATTCCATCTGGCCCCCGGGGCATGTCAGGCACTCTGCTGGGCCTTGGGGGTGTGGCAGGTGCTCTGCCCGGCCCCTGCGACAGCCCTGAAGACTCACCTGAGCCTATAGACATGGATGCATTGACAGAGCCTGGTGGTTCGCTGTATGACCCCACCTACCTGACTGGATACTCAGTGGCTGTGAGGGCTTGCCAAAGGATGCTTCTCTACCTCCTGCCATAGCAATTTGTGTACACCCACATATTATATAGCATATTTAGGAGCAGCCAAGTCTCTTCCCAAAGAGCATGAGGGAGTAAATAAACCAAAAGTGCAGTTATTACCAGTGGGAAGACCACTGACAGGGTGGTAGAACAATGGTGGTGAAGTGGAGGAAATTGATTAATTGAACGAGCCATTGTCTATGTAACTGAGTAATAAAGACGAAGATAACATTATGTAATACAATATCCAGTGGTGATTCCCCACTATTTTCTCTGTAATTTGGTGTTTCCTTTATTGTTTTTGTGTCAAGAAATGCAAAGACAACACTGTGTAATACAGCATCCAGTGATGGTTCCCTACTGTCACCTCTGTTATTATTTCCTTTATTGATTTTGTTATAACAAATACGAAGATAACTATGTTATACAGTGCCCAGTGCCAATTCCCTACTATCTTCTCTATAACTTGGTATTTTCTGTATTGTTTCTGTGTTATTCCGGGTTCTTTTGTCTCAAAAATAAAATAAATAAAATGAGTAATATTCAGTGGAATAAAACAGGCGAGTTTAAGGGCCTTGGCTCCTCCTCCCATAGATACTGAGATGGACCTGCTTTAGAGAGTAGGGTTATCTGGACTTCGTGTTGCATTCATTTTCCTCTGTGAGTGTCACAGTTTTGGTACGATTCTTTTCTTTTGAGATATTTATAGAATAACCTGACAGTATTTTAATCTTTCAATGGTTTTTGGCATAGTACTTGTAAACTTGCATTCTCCTTGATGAAGAAAGAACAAAGCATTTAAATGGATGTGAACTACCCCATAAAAAATTCAAGCCCAATGCACAATGCTAAACAGTTTTCTGTTCCCATAACTTTGATTTTGTGATAAGACTTTAGATTTGAACCATTTGTTCTAGGCATAATGACAAATTTTGAAAGACAAACAATGAAATACAAAAATGTCTTTTAGCGGTAACTTTTTATTTGTGACTTCTTTGAGCTTAGGAAACATTAATAGTCATCACATGTAAATGGTTTGCACATGACCACCTTATTTTTAAAAAGTACTTTGTAATTCAGAGGAGAAGAGTTCGTTTTCACTAGAGAAATATTAACTGAGATTCATGGGAGGTCAAGTTAGTCTCAATAACTGAAAGTTGGAATCAAATAATAATGGAGAATAAAGGCATGGTTTTTTCATACTTTCAAATAAAATACAGAAAATTGAGGAACAAACTCTTGATAGATATTCCTAAGGAACTGATTTAAGAACAATTAAAATGAAATAGCAGTTATCATATCAGGACTGCCTCTATAGTTCATTCATTTGAATGTCAAAATTTCCCCTTTGAGATCTTGTATATTACTTAGAACTTTAGTGAACTATTTCTTCATGAGCTTTGTGATTCCTGATTTATATTTGAAAGGAGCCATAATAACTTGTGAGGTCCCTGTATTATGCAATTAATGTCCTACAACATTAAATGTAGCGGGCCATCATTATGTAAACATGGTGATTTCACTTCTCCTCACTCCTTGGCTCCCCACCAACCTCTCTGGAAACTGGATGTGTGGCAGTGTAATAAAAGAGTGCACAGGCTGAATCAGAGCTAGACTGGGGACCTAGACGGGGCCTCCCCCAGAGTGGTGTTGGGACAGAGTCCAGGAGTCTGCAGGTGTGGTCCCACAGACTTGGATTCACCCAGGAGCCCCCCCCCCACAAGTCCGGTACTCCGCCACATCCCCAGGGCGTGCCTGGCATTCCACCCCATCCCCGGGGTGTGCCCTGCACTCTGCCTGGCACCAGGGTGTGCCAGTTTCAATTTCCATTGCCTGGGTCTCTTGAATACTCATCGTTTATGATTCAGACGATGAGTGCTTAGTCTCATGCCTGAGAGCCTGGCTCTGTCCGACCCCTAAGGCTCTATCTCTGTGTTCTCTGTTAAGGTTGACTTCTGAATTATGAAGACATTCTTTTCTTTTTCAGTACAGATGGAGTAAAACACCTTGGGGTTTGAAATTATTATATTACAAAATATTACTATATAGTTAGTGGGTTAAGTGCCTCAACTGTTCAAAAAAATTGATATAGATGAAGTGACTGATACTAGAAACCTCCCTGAGTTCACATCCTGGCTGCTGTGCTGCAGGCGTCCAGCCTGGCCTGCTTCTCGGATTCTGCTCTGCATCCTGTTTTTGCCAGTCACAGACATCTCCACTGTGAGGGAAGCTGGAGGCTTGTCCAGCTGCACGTGACCACTTTTGTGGCCACCTCATCCCTCATTTAGACCCAGCAGGAGCCAGGTTGGCTGAGACTAAGTGGGACCTAGAACTTAGAGCAAGTAGGACAGGGTAGCATTGGAAAGCAGGAGAGGCTCAACCACCCCAAGCAAGGCTAAAACACATCCCTAATGAGAATGGCAGCAGACTGGGGAGAAAGGACAAGAAACCACGGGGGCGGGGGGCGGGGAATGCTTCTTTCCATGGTGTGGGGGAGAGAGAGAGAGAGGTTGTAAGTATTGTAGAGCAAGGAAGGCTCTTGACCAGTTTGCTCCTTTTTGTTTTTTTCCTTTTCTTTCTTTCTTTTTTTTTTTTTGAGACAGGATGTCACTATATTGTTCTGACTGGCCTTGAACTCCCTGTGTAGCCCAGGCTGGCCTCATACTCATGGCAAACCTCCTGCCTCAGCCTCCCAAGTGCTGGGATTACAGGCATGTGCCACCACACCGGGCTCAGTCTGTTCTTTAAGTTCTTCCAGAGACATCAAAGAGATGTGCTATTTAAGAGATAGAGTGAGAAGAAGTCTGATTCTAACTGTATGCTCATAACCTGTTCCCACCCCATGGTACAGGGATGACACAGGAGGCCTGGCCATGCGTAGGTCACCTGAACGTCCATGTAATGGACTCTTGTTAGAATCTCAGAGGTCAGTGTCTCTAGCTCATAGTTTTATTTGGGTTTTGGGTTTGGAGTGCTAATGGTGGACTTTTTACTGAAACAAAATGTATGCTGAGAAAAGTATACAAATACAGTTCTTGGAAGTTTTACAGAGCATACATCCTAGCTGCCACCTAAACTAGAACAGTTACAGAACAGTTCTAATGCTGGAGAACTTTCTTCCTGCCCACTACCAGGTATTACTCGATCCCACAGGTTAAAAAAAGTATTTTCCTTTCCTAAGTCAAATGCTTTGAGGAGATGTTTAAATACTGCAGGCATTCACTAAGCACTTACTGTGGGCTTAGCAGTAAGAATTTTTAAAAAGAAGAAAACATCATCTTTGTCTTTTGGAAAGAGTTTGCAACCTTCTTCAGCAGGAATAAATGCTCTAGACTTTGAGACCACGAAGTTTCTTCTGCAACTACTGTGCACAGCTATGCGAAAAGAAATCGTGAAATGGAAGAATGTGGCTCTGCCCCAGTGATACTTGACGGAGGGAGTTTGGAAATTTGAATTTTATTTGCCATGCCATGAAACAGTCTCCCTTTGAATTTATTTTCCTAGCCATTTAACAATGTAAAAACCGCTTTTTGCTCACTGGCTACGAGCCTGGATTGCCAACCTTTCTTTATGACTTTAGTGTGTAAGACAACCTGAAGGGGAGCACAGAAAAATAAACAAAGCCCCTGCCTTTTGTACTATACTCCAAGTTGTTTTAAAGCAATAACACCCATGAGAAGGGAGGTGCACCTGGTGGGCACCAGCGTCCAATAAATGTTCCTATTGCTAGAATTATCATGATTAAGAAATTGAAGAGAAAATTGAAGGTGTGAGACAAAAATTCATACATACAATGAATATATAATATTTCAGGGCTGTTGATTGAATCCAAGGCCTCAAGAATGCTAGGCAAGAATAGTACCATTGAGCTACTTTCCCAGCCCTACAATTATATGCTGTGCTAAAAATGTACTTCTCACTGATTTTCCTATAGTAACCTTAAGAAAATGGATAGAAACTGGGCATTAACAGTTCTTTTCTTTCCTATTTTTCCCCTTACTTGCTTTCTCCCTCTCTTTCTTTTCCCTTCTATTTATTTCAGAAATCTGGTTTTTGTTTGTTTTTTGGTACCCAGAATTGAACTCAGGACCTCATGTTTGCCAGGCAGGTGCTCGCCACTGAGCTAAATCTCAGCCCTCCCTTCTGTTTATCCCATTCCTTTGCTCCTTCTCCTGCTCATCAAACCTTATTATTGAAACCATTTACTTGTTTTATATTTTTTCAATAAAATGCTTGCTATATGTTTCATATGTGCATAATTTTATTAAATTACTGACTTTATAGGGACATAATTAATCCTTTCATAAACTTGAAAAGCAAGCAATATATTAACATTTTTATCTATTAAGGGGATATAAAATGTCTATTGTTTATAACTTTTATATGAATATTATATTTATAGTTATTTATTCCATACATTTATACCATTTGTAACCATGTATCATTATCATTACTACTCATTTCAGTCAACAAATATTTTCTTTTGGTAAAAACCAAATTCTGTTTAAATCCCATTTTTTTCCTGTCTCATGCCTATACCTATAAACTGGCTCTCATGTTCATGACCACAAATCTCAAGACTTACCTGTCAATCTGATGCTTTCCCCCATTTCCAGAGCACAGTTTCATATCCTTTGCTTTCAAATGTCTTTTTAATAATGGTTGTTTAAAAGTACTTGCTTTATAACTTAATAATCGGTCATTTTCCATCACTTTCTTTTGTTGTATTTATATTTTGTAATGGACCATACTTTATGGCCTCTTCACGTGTCTAGTAATTTTGAGTTGATTCTGAGCTCATCGCATATGTTGTTGACTGAATGGACATTTTTTCTTAATTATAGCTTTTATTATGTTTGCAGGTAGTTATTTGTAAACCAGCCTGCATCTTTTGATACATGAATAAGATGGTATGTATTGCCTCTATGGTAATAGTGCTAATTTAACCTTATGTTACAGAGTTGTGCTTCTGGGCTCCCTAGTGTAGTCTCTGGTGCCCAGTGTTATTTCTTTTTTCTAGATAGTCAGGACTTCAAATCTCTCAGCCCCGTATGGACTCTGGGAAATTTTAGCTCACAGATGAGCGATTCTTTGCCTCATGAAGATTCACCATACTCATGAATCACTACACATTCAGCACAGTGCCTCAGCCACCCCAAATTCCAGCCTCTGCCTACACAACCAGACAGATGATCATGCTATGTCCAGGGCCTTCTCCCTGTGCTGTGGTCCAGAAAAGGCCTCTAGGGAAATAACTGGGATAACTGTAAGGCCTGACCTCAGTAATACCCTTTGTCAAAGGAATCACAGCCTTGGATGCCTTTGACCAAGATATTAAGACCTTGTCTCAGGTATTTCATCCAGTTTTCTGTCATAGGAGGGCAGACCCAGTAGCAATTGCTGTATGGAGCTCAGTTGGCAGCGGGTGTGGTGACCCGTGTGCGCAGTGCCGGCCAGCAGGGAGGCTGTGGAGGGAGATCACTGGCGTTAGTAAGGTGGAAACAAAACGGGGGAAGGAGAAATTGTTGTTCAATTTTTAAATGTTCACTGTATCAATTTCTGTTCTGAACATGTCTAAATCCGAAGCAATGGAGAAGAAATTATTTTCTCTATTCTTTCATATTGCAACACATTTTATTTTTCAGAACATAGGAGACCTCATGTACCATATAGCTTGTAAAATTGTCTTGTTTGTCTTTGAAATGCTTAGGAAAATAACAACTATACTTTTAAGATGAGTTTATTTTAAATTAGATTATCCAAGTGAAAAGAACAACTTAAAACGGCAAAACTGACACAGGTCTGCCTCTTCTTCCTCTTACTGCCTTTTCATTGGTGCACCTCTCAATTCCCATTTCTGTCTTATTGGTTGACCCACAAATCTTGTAGGATGGATCTCTTATCTTCTCTACATCTTCTTGCTGCTCTTTACTTTTAGCCCCTCTCCCTCGCACCTTCTCTTTCTTCCTTTTATGCTGGTCATATCTTGTGATTTGGATCTTTATCTTTCTACTTTTTCTACCTGAAGATATAAAATAAACTTTATCTGTGAAGAAGGCTCTAATTTTTTCCAAAGAATCTAATTCTTTGCTTTCAACTACAGCAGCAACAACAATAGTGTTCCCCAAGAATCTACTCTGTGCCTAGGTTCTGGTAACTTTAGCTACTCTATATATCTCTCTCACAGCTAATTCCCATGGAACGCTGCTTAAATTCCCACAGAAATCTTCATTTGTGAAAAAATTCAGAAAGAATAACTTTTAGTTAAAGATTTTGATATGATTTTTACAAAGGCCAAGAAAAGAGCTCAAGTGAATATTCATAACTTCTTCAGATTATTGAAGTTCTCTCCCTTCAAAACACACGTTTATCACATACGAAAATGTGATAGTTCCTAGAATGGTCAACTGTGCTCTTATTAGAAGCAGTGGGATCTTTAATTATATTTACAGAATACTCTCAAACAGTTCTCTCTCTTTTCTCACCCTCAACTTTTCTTTTGTCTTTTTGAGACAGGGTTTCACTATGACTTCAGGCTGGGCTTGAACTCACTGTGCGGCCCAAACCATATTTTTATGTTTTCCTTAAGCTGTCGCACACAGATGGAAATCCACATGCTTTTGGATTCTATACCACTCTTCTTTGCACTTGTTGAAATTCTAATTTTGCTTTTACAATTTTTTATTATTTTAAAGAGAAAAATTGAAACAGGCTTTCAAAGCATCATAGGAGAGTAATAATAATCAATTTGTTGTTATCTTCATAGTAGGTACTCAGAGTACAAGATATAGGGATGAAATAATATTGTCCAAACAATATTAGCACAAACCTTTCAATGAGCTAAGAGGAAATAACTATATAACTAACTCTCTCTACTGTCTTGTGTGTATATATATTTTCCCTTTTACCTACTTTTCCTTCTCCTTTCCCCATCACAGTTTCTCTTTCCTTTTGAACAGTTTCTTCCCAACTCACAATATCTATTATATATTTTGGATCTTATTTACTCATTAAGCTTCTCACACGAAGCAGACAATATAATATTTACACATGAAAGTCTGATTTATTTCACTTATGAGTATGGTTTTGAGTTGCATCCATTTACCTATAAAAGTCTCAAGTTTATCCTTATTTATGGCTAAATGATACTCTATTGTATAAAAAGACCACATTTTAAAAAAAAAATCCACTCCTTAGTTGATGGGCATTTGGGCTGTTTCCAAGATTTAGCTATTACAAATTGCACTGTAATAAACATGGGCGCACATATACTGTGTGGTATGATGCTTTTGATTTTTCTGGGAAGAAACCCAGGAGGGAAATATCTGGGTTGAATGGGACCTCTAATCTTAGGGTTTTTTCTTTTTTAATAGAAATCTCCATACTGATTTCCACAGTGGTTGCACCAGTCTACACTCCCACCAACAGTGGAGAATGGTTCCTTTTTCCCCATAGTCCCTTCAACATTTGTTATTGGTTGATTTCTTGATGGTAGCTATTCTTTTTGGGGTGAGGTGGAATCTCAGTTTTGATTGAATTTGCATTTCTCAGATGACTAATGATACTGAACATTTTTTCATAAATTTATTTGCTATTTATATTTCTTCTTCTGAGAAGTGTATATTCATCTCAGATGCCCATTTTTGGATTGGGTCTTTAAATTTGAGAGTCTTGAGTTTTTCAATTCTTTGTATGTTCTAGATAGAAGTCCTTTGTCTGAGGGACAACTGGCTATAATATTTTTCCCACTTTGTGGGTTGTCTTTTCACCTGTTAGTGATTTCTTTTGTTGTACAAAAGCTTTTTAATAAGGTGAGGTCTCATGTGTTGATTTTTTGTAGTATTTCCTGTGTGGTCTGGGTTTTGTTCATGAACTCTCTGCCAACACCCATGTCTCCAAGGTTTCTACCTATTTTCTCTTCCAGTATATTTAGTGTTTCAGTTTTAGTATCTAGATCTTTGATCCATTTGGACTTTAGTGCATGGTGATAGACATGGGTCTAGTTTTAGTCTTTAGTATGTGGAAAAACAGTTTTCCCAGAACCATTTATTAAAGGCTGTCTTTCTTCCAGTCAGTGAACATGTTGGCTCCTTTGTTGAAGATAAGGTGGCTTAGTGTGTTTAGAGTTGTGTCTGCATTTTCTATTCTGTTCCATTGATCCTCAGGTCTGTTTTTTTTTTTTTTTTGCAAAGACCATGCTGATTTTATCATAGTACCTTTGTAGTGTAGCAAATGGCTGAAGCTGGAGATTGATCACACATGTGGGGCTGGAGCAAGGCCAATCAGGAGAACAAAGAGTGCCTGAAGTGAACCATGTGAACAAACTGCTTCAGTCCAGAAAACAGCAAACCCTGAGACAATCCAAGCAATGGGTTGCTAGGAAAATGGGGGTCACGTGGTACCAACCTGCCAAATGTATGAATAAATGTGCTACAGTGGTTGAGCAGTTCGTTTCCTCTCATTTGAAGAAAGGACTGGACCTGACCTCAGCTTACTGTCTGTTATCTTTATTTCTCAATCCTCTTGCCATCCTTCCCCCTGGGGACTTTGAGAGCTGCATGGGTCATAGCATTGTAGTATAATTTCAGGTCAGGGATTGTGATGCCCCCTGACTTGCCTTTGTTGCCCAGAATTGCTTTTGTCATTGTAGGTCTCTTTTGGTTCCAGATGAATTTTAGGAATGCTTTCTCTAGTTCTGTGAGGTATGCTAATGGTATTTCAATTGGGGTTACATTAAACCTGCATAACAATTTTGGGAGTATGGCTATTTTCACTATGTTGGCTCTTCCTGCCCATGAGCAAAGGATATCTTTTCATTTTCTGGTATTCTCTTGAATATCTTTTTCCAGAGTACTGTAATTTTCAATATACAGATATTTTACTTCCTTTCTTATATTGATTCCTAAGTATTTCTTTTTTTTTTTTTTGATGCTATTGTGAAAGGTATGGTTTCCCTAATTTCTCTCTCTGTGAGATTTTTACTTGTGTACAGGAATGGTATTGATTTTTGAGTGTTGATCAGAATTATCCAGCTACACTGCTGAATTTGGTTATTAAATCTAGAAATCTTTCAGTGGCATGTTTGGGGGGTCTTATGATGTTTGGGGTGGAACACTAGCAAATTAATTTGTTCATAGGCTTGGTTTAATTCTGCTATTTCTTTGTTAATTCTTTGTCTAGTTGATCCAGGTATTTGTGAGAGTGAGGGATTAAGGTCCC
This sequence comes from Dinomys branickii, assembly GCA_004027595.1. Lineage (NCBI taxonomy): Eukaryota > Metazoa > Chordata > Mammalia > Rodentia > Dinomyidae > Dinomys > Dinomys branickii. Next base: position 46,761 of record PVLD010004409.1, read on the forward strand.
CCACTATACTTGTGTTAGTGCTCATTTGATTTTTCATGCCTGTTAATATTTTATGTAGTTGGGTGCCCTGGTGTTTGGTGCATATATATTTATGATTGTTATCTCTTCTTGGAGTTTTCCCTTAAAAAGTATGTAGTGACTGTCTTTGTCTCTCTTGATCACTTTTGGCTTAAAATTTACATTATCTGCAAATAGAATAACTACGCCTGTTTTTTCTGGGTTCCTGTGGCATGGAGTATTGACTTTTAGTCTATGAATTTCTTTTTGGGTTAAATGTGTTTTTTGAATGCAGCATATTGTTGGATCTTGTTTCTTGACCCATTCTGCCAGTCTCTTTCTTCTGATTGGTGAATAGAGACCATTTACACTGATGATTATAACTGATATGTGTTGGCTTATCTTTTTCACGTTATTTTCCTATTATTGGTTCCCTGTCATTCACCTCTGTTTAATTGCTTGCTCTGCCTGGTGTCTTGTTTCTATTGATGTTCTTGTGTTTGTAGTCTTCATTATCTCTTCTAATATAATCTTCAGATTATTCTGAAGAGCTGGTTTTGTGGTCATGAATTTCTTTAGTTTTTCTTTACCATGGAAGTATCATATTTCTCTATCTATTGACTTTGAAAGATAGTTTTGCAGGGTACATCAATCTTGGTTGAAGATTGCCTTCTTTTAGGGCTTGAAATACCTCACTCCAAGCTCCCCTTAATGAGACAATTTACGTTGAGAGGCCTGCTGTGATTCTAGTGGCCTTTTCTTTAGAAGTGATTTGTTTCTTTTCCCTAGCTCCTTTTAATATTTTGTTGTTGTACTGAATTTCTGGAATCCTGATTATTATCTGCCTCAGTGTATATTTATTTTGGAGTACTTTATGCTTTGTTTATCTGTATGGCAACTTCTTTATACATGTTTGAGAAGTTTTCTACCGTTATTTCTGTGAAGAAGTTTTTAATGGCTTTTTTATTGTCTCTAACTTTCTCACTGACTCTAATCAATCTTATTTTGTTCTTGTTTGCTTGGTTTTGTAGCTTTTGGATTGATTTTTCGTGTTCCCTTGCTATTTTTATCTTTCTTTTCTTGCTCACTAGTCACAATCCTGTCTTCTAGATATGATATTTTATCCTCACCTTCATTTAAGCTGTTGCATGTACTTTCGGTGATGCTTTTAATTTCCTGGATTTCTGTTTGTATGTATTTCATTGATTGCATTTCTTTTCTATGTTGCACATTCGTGATTTCTACTGTTTTCCTGAGCTCCTCTACTCTTTAAAAAATTTTGGTCTATTTTAATATCATGATCATCATTTTTTGTCTGTTTGAGACAGGGTTTCACTATGCAGTTTAGGCTGGCCTTGAACTCACTTTGTAGCTGAGGCTGGTCTCAAACTTGCAACAATTCTTCTGCCTCAGCTTTTGGAGTGCTGGAATTACAGGCATGTGGCACCACGCCTGGCTTTATCATTTCTCCCTGCACGTTAGAGATTACTTTTTCTGTAGCCTCTTTCATTTGTCTTTTCAATTCTACTGCTATCATTTCAGAAGGTTCCAGTGGTTGGCTTCTGATATCCACTATCTCATCATGCTCAGGAACTTGCCCTGGGTGGACTGGGTGTTTGTAGTAGAATTTTACTTCTTGTCATTTTCTATTTTCTGTTTTATTTTGTCCTTTGTGTTGGTGCTTGTGGATATCTTATGTTACATAGCTTTATCCTTGGTATCAAGGCTTTCTTGGAAATGTCTGGTCCTCAGGATGTCTTCTAGATGTTGGTGGTTCTTGGTCTTTATGTCTATCCTAAGAACCTACCTTCCCAATATATGAAGAATGTGAAGTTGCTATTTATTTCACTTAAGGTCCATTTCTTTGATATTAGGCTATGGTGATGGTTATGACCCCTTACAATCACAGTGTTGTCATATAGAGGAGAAAACCTGATTATAACAGTTATGACATCTTGGTTAAAGTGTTACAGTTAGCAATAACAATAGACTCAAATATAGCCTGGCTATTAACAAACTGTGGTAACTATTAGCCTCATATCTTTAACCATAGGAACAAGTACTATGGTTATAAAATATAATTCAATTTATACTAGCAACTTGTATGCAGTGATTTTCCACTTAGTTGAGTGATTTTACCCTTTTGAGTGTGGCGGGGAGGGGTCAAGAGGTATGAGGGTATGATGAAGGAATGAATGAGGTTAAATATAATGTTAGCAAGATTGGAGGGCAAAGGATGTACATCCAAATTTTGGGTAATTGTATGATACAAGAGGGAAGGATTAGAAGAGAAAGGCTAGGAGTACTGAAGTGAACCAGAAAGAGAAGAGACTATGTTTACTCACATGAAAGTATCATAATATCAAGTGAGACAGTTGATGAAAGAGGAAGGGATGAACAGAATAAAATAAAGACCATTTAGAGATCTAAATTGTGAAAGAAAGAAAAGATAAAGGGAAAATAAGAGAGAGAACAACCAGAAAACAAAAGTAACTACACACACGGAAAAAACAAACAAACATACAAAAAGAAAAACAAAACAGAACAGAGATAAGAAAAAACCCTCCAACACAGACAAATACAAAGACCACAAGACAGAGAAACGTAACAGTAGTGAAATTCTTCTAGTGTCTATAGTTCTGCGGCAGGTCCAAGATAGATCTTAGAAATGTGTCCTCTAGCCAAGTTTGTAGGTAGATATGTGCTAGGAATGGGTCTGATCCTGGTCTCTGGACTTAGGGGATAGGATTAGTTTTTCATGGCTAGAATTCTCCCCAGACCTTAAAACAATGGCGGGGAGGCACAGACAGCCCTAACCACTTGCTTCTGTTCTGTGTTTCTTTGTCACCATGCACAATGCTGGTTCACCTAACTTACTTGCTGGCTTGCATTGTTACTGCTGCTTGGGACTTCTCCACACGCTAGTCCTGCTTGTCCATTTAGTGCCCTAGCTGGGGCCCTAATGTGTCACTGGCCTTCCACTAGTCACCAGGGCCCTCTGAAGTTCTTTTTCTCTTACAAAAATCTTTTTTTAGAGATCTAATCTTTAATCAATCTGTGTCTGCAGAATCTGTTTCTTTGTAAGATAAAATTTTAATTAATTTATGTTTATGTGCAGGGACTCTATAATTAGGTAAGAATCTCACTTATCAGAATACTAACACTTTAAGCAGTTTTGACTGTATGTAGTCAATTTAAAATTTAGATTTTTAAGCATTTCTTTGTAAGTCATTGGCTTCTTTCTTCCTAAAAATGTTCAAGCATGAATTCCTTTTATACAGTCAATATAAATTAAATACTATTTCCTTTTGTTCTTTACAGTTCTGTACTAGTAAAATGGGATTGTGTAGTTAAGTATTAAAAAGACAACTATCAAGGTTTGACAGAAAGAATAGAAAATGTTGGCCTGTCAAACAAAAAAGAGGCTTTCTTTATAAGAAAGAGTAAAGAAGAATCAGGTGAACAGTAAATACTGTCATCATGCCTGAGTCATCCTTTCAGATGCTTTTTGTTTTCATTCACTTGACCTTTATTATTGTTTTCTTTTTTTTCTTTCTTTTAACGTTTTGGCTACCATTTCTTGGTGTCATCGTCGCCATCGTTACTTTTAGTCATTATGTCATTTGGCATGTAGTTCACGCTCTGGAAAAATCTTCATTCCAATCAAAACTTTACCACATAATGGAAATTCACACTGTCAAAAGCATTATCAGAGTAGAAACCAATAATGGATTCTTCAGGAATCAATCTCCTATTTCAAAAGGAGCTTTCTAATAAGGTTAGGAATTGTCTGTGTTTATCACATTTTTTAATGATCATAAACTAGGAGAATCAGCAAGTTTTATTGTACGTTATTTTCCTTGGCATTTTCCAACCTATTCTAGCCCAATTACAGGGAGATGTACTCCTACACAAAATGTTAGGATGCATTTCTTATAATTACCATTCAGGCAATGTTTTCTAGAACTCATGCCCAACCTGATTGGCAACTGTACCTGCTAATTAAAGTAAAAGCATTTTCCATATTTTCAGAGCAAAGGAAAGCACCATCAGCGAGAAGGGCTTTTCCACAAATCATAAAGTGCTGTGGAAAGTAGCAGATGTTGCAGGAGGGCTCCTGCCGAAGGCTACAGAGACGCGGAAGAAGGACCACAATCACTGCCTTGCTTCATTTGTTTATGTTCCATGCATCCAGGTCAGCTTTGGACTAGAGAATAAGAAAGTTAAACCCGTAAATAGATCTTTATGAGCTGTAAACACTCTTTTTGCCATTCATGTTTCAGAGAACAGGATTTGCTGCTGGTTGTACTGGGTCTTTTCCTCCCAGATTGGAAATGTATTGAAAGAAACAAGGGTAATTTAATTTCAACAGGCCTGTTGTGACTTGACTGTGATTAACTTGAAGGACATCTGGGAATTACAGTAAAGACAGCCCTCAACTCATTTTCTCATTAAAAAGTGAGTTCACAGTGAATTTCTAACATGAAAATTACCTTTATGGAGACTTTGATGCTGAAGGTTTTTAAAAGCCTCTATAATTTAAGTAATGGTTTATGGACCTACAACAGCTGAACTCTTGACTTCCTGGGCTTTTGTAATGCATTATAAAAAAAAAATCCCTTAGCAAACATGGAATCTTATCCCCTCTTTTCAAAATGGTCATCTGACACCAACATGGAAGCATACATAGAGAATAATAGGAAAATGAACATCAAATATTTACGATGTCCCTCATTTCACTTCAGTTTGGGCTACACTGTTGTGACAGTTGCACAGATGACAGGCAGATACTGTCCACGTGTTTCAATAGCAGCATGGCAGGACGGACTAAAGGTAGAAGAGGTAAGCATTTTATTTCCTTATTTGGTTTTCATCATTTATTTGGTGACTACGGCAGGAACACAATAACTAAGTTGGCAGGAAAATGAAATATCTAAAGTTTAAATTACATTATTCAGAATATGCGAGGAACACAATAATATTAGCATTTAAGGAATTATAAAAGAAGAGAACACTTAGACACATTTTGATTGTGCTTGGAATTCATGCACATCAAAATTTTAAGAAGATTTTTTAAGAAAAAGAAGTATCTTTAGTAATTATATATGCCCATATGCAAATAATGGCAATTCAATTTTAAAGGAATGTTTTGCGTGACAAAGACATTTTCTTGTGCCAGCACACAGGTTTATTTTAGTAGTGTTGTTGTTGGTAGGTATTGCAGATTGCAGCAGCAATTTTCCAGCTTCTGACTTCAGCCTACAGAAAGACAGACGCTGTGGAGCCACAGAGGAGTGGACCGTCCAGTTTATTGCCTCTCGCTGAGTCTGAATCATGCCAGGATCAGCATGAACGGGAAAATCTTTCAGTCATACAGGTCCTGTAATTCATCTCATCTTAAAATGAAGCCATTAAAGCTTGCCTCATTAGAGCTCAGATGATTAAATTGAAGGATTAAATTAAAAGACCTTCTGTGGGTCTCATATACAGATGAGGCAGGGACATAATATTATTCTTATTCTTAGTAATGAGATGATACAGCAGTTTTGCCTAGGCAACCACCTTTAAATGATACACTTATGTCCAAGAAATTTCTTTCTCTCAGACAGTGGAATTCTCCATGCCACCATTCATACCATACACCCACTACTGATGTGGCAGCAACCTCTGATTTATCTGTCTCCTGTTTTTCTCTCCGTCCTTCTGTCATGCTCTAACCCATGAGCTCCTTGAGGCTGACTGGCCAGTCTCATTCCGATTTAAAGCTTGTTGTTGAGTTCAGTACACAGTTAACTCTGAATTTGTGCTGGTTTAATGTGTATGAATATAAAAACAACTATTTATGCTAATATAGTCTTTTGTCCTTTTAAGACTAATTTTATTTAAAAAGTGATACACACATAATATATGCGTTAAGTACAAAAAATTAATGTATAACAGAATACAGTGATTTTCCTGTCCAATACTTCTTCAGTTCCCTTCCCCTTTGTTCTCCCATACAGGGAGAATGGTAATATCCCTTGTATTACCTTACATTACCATGTGGAGATATGGTAATGTCCCTTATATTACCTTATATTACCATGTGGAGGTATGGTAATATCCCTTATATTACCTTATATTACCATGTGGAGGTATGGTACTATCCCTTGTATTACCATATGGAGAAATGGTAATGTCCCTCATATTATCATGTTTCTAAATAAATAATATGGAGACACAGAACTCATGTATTTTGATTGTTTTATGTTTTAGCTGTTATCCATTCACTCTTTAATGTAATGGTTGAAGATGAGCTCTTGGCAACTTCCATCTTCTCTTGTTCCTCTCTTTATTTCTTAGAATAGAGGATTTCTTTCTTAGAGCAGTATTATAAGTTTTGTTTTAACCTATATTCATTGCTTAAATTATGATGTTGTAACATTTGTAGATGAACATTTTTGTTTACTAAAATTACATCTCCTTTCTGTGTTTTTCTTGACACTAGTAACAGTTGTTTTTCCGTTGGACTGACTTCGTTTAAACTTTCCACTAACTTTTCATATACCTACCAACAAACTTCTGCTACCGTTTTGTTAAAGTACTTGTTATCAGGTTATCTAGCAGTTGTTTTTATGGCATCATCTATCTGGAAACCTTCAATCTTTTTCCACTTGAATGGACTGCTCTTTGGAGATCTGTGGAGTATTTGCCAGGACCTTGCCTTCCTTATCATACTGAAAACGCCCTCGATTTTCTTCTAACTTGGCTGAAAACTGGAGTGATTGCCCTCTAACTTGACTTTTTCTTCGATGCCCTCTTTTTTCTTTCTTGTTTACTCTTCTGTTTTGTTGGAGTGTATCCTTTATTTCCTGAGAAAGAGAGCATAGGAAACAAACTTTTTGAGAATTTATATTCCTAAAAACATCTTTATGTTTTAAAGAACTAGTATCAATGTCTACATTGCATCAATTTCTATGTTGAAAAGAGCTTTTCCTCATAATTTTCGTTCTCTTCTAGAGATCATAAGTGCTGAAATGCCAAAAACTAATTTGATTCTTTATATCTGTGCAATATACTGAACTTTCCTTTTTTTCTATTCAAGTTTTTCTGTTACCTTGAAATTTCACTTACAGGTCTGAATTAGATCTATTTTTCATTTTTTTTTGTCACTCAATGGGTAGGGTACTTAAAATCAAGAAACTCATGTCTTTCAGTGCTGAGAGTTTTTTTTATGTATATATTATTGATGATTCCCTGTTTACAGTTTAAAACTCTTTACCTTTTTGACATTACTGTGATTGAAATATTGTTCTTCCCAGCTGTAAAATATTTCCTTCTGTTCTCTCACTTCTCATCCTTGTACTTTAATTTCTGGATAATTTCCCTGGTATTATCTTTCATCATTACCATTGAATTTTCATCTCAGCTGTCATTCTTATCATGTTGTTGTTTGTTTTCCAAGTATCCCTTTTTATTTAGCAGCCTGTTTTAATTTCCTAGCTGTAATATTTTTTCTTTCATTTCTCTATATGAACTTCTCCTTCTTAAGGCTTTGTGTCAAGTACTGTTCTGTCTCAGTCTTTCATGTTAGATCTGCCTTCAGGTTCTCCTTATCCTTGCTTTTCCCTCATTCTAAGCATAGAAATGCCTCAGAGTTCAGCCAGACACAAAGCCATAAAAGAAGAACACAGAGGTCTTAATCCTCAGCATTAAATATGTTCATGTTCACTTTCTAACCCAATTTTCAGACTTCACCTGACATTTCTCAGTCCAAAGATCTCTTTTGTTATCAATGAATAAAACTCCAGGGCATCTGCTGAGTAAGTGATACAGGGCACATGATATAGGGCCTCCAAATAATCCAAATGATATGAGGGAAATACAAGTCCTAACTGCCTAGATATCACATATGCGGAGTTTGTGCTCTCTAAAATCAAAGAATGAATTCTAGGGAAAATGGAGGTTAAGTGCAAGAAGTATTTATTGAGAGAAAGAAATCATCTGTCTAAGAGGGACAGAAGGGAGTCCTGAGTGCGTGGCCCCAGGAAACCCACTTCTCAAGGGAGTTTTATAGAGTCAAACCATGAGATGAGGTGGGTGTAAAGTGGGACAAAATTATAGTTAATTAATAAGATTACAAGTATAGTCACTTAGGTAATATTTATCCAGTGAGACGTCACAAGGTGGGTCAGAGGTGGAACAAAACTATGGCCAACCAGTAAGAGTGTGAGTATGGCTGCTTAGGTAACATTGGTTAAAGGGGGCTCACACGGGGAAGCAAGTCTCGGAGCAAGGGCACCTGGGAAAGACAAGGACTTTCCTGGAAGGGGTGGGTTTGGTCCCCCACCCAAGGTGACTGATGTGTGTTTATCCCTGTCAGTCACTGCTCTTCTTCCCAGGGGAAGTGTGTGGGTGTAGTTGCTCCTCTTTGTCTGGAGGCCTGAGCTTCCACACTGTACCTCCAGCCACAGCTGTCTTCTGTGTTGACCTTTTCACAGCCGGCCCTGTCCGACTGCTAACAATATTTCTAGATAGCTTAGCTGTCCGGAGTGAGACGGCAGCCCAGGTGCAGAGGATGGGGACGAGTCCTGGAGCCCAATACCTGGCCCGCAGTTTCCCCTACCTGCTTTAGCCTTCGCTTCGCGTGCCTTCTAGAGCCGGGACCGGCTTCTCACCCTTTGGTACGTTCTTGACGTTGAGTTTGCTCTCTGCCCCTCTCCATTCTGAACTCACCCTTTCACTTGCTCTGTGCGTGGAGAGGTCCAGTTAAATCTTTTCTTTTGCCGCTAGCCAGGCACTGAGCTCTGTCACTGACATGGCGGAGGGCGTGAACCTGCTGTCAGCACTCCCGGCAGAGGGGCTCCTGGGCTTTGGCTCTTGCCACTGTGCCAATGCTGGCAGTCTCTGCAAGGCTTGGCTTCCAGCTGGTGCCAGCAGCAGAACCGACAGCCATCTGCAGCTTTGGTGACCCGGCTCAGGTCAAGCGGTTTGGCAGCAGAGCCCCTCTTGTGAGCTGCCTTCCTCTAAGGCATTTTCTCTGGACCCTTAGGGCAGCATCACAGACCCCCTCTGCATCTCGAGCCATCGGTGTCCTCCAACTGGGCCTGGAGCTCCGGCATCTGGCCTGGCCTAGAGGCAGGTGGAGGTGAGTCCACCCCAGTGGGTGTGGCCACTCCTTATAAACAATTGCTGCTTTCAGATCGTCTAGAGCATTTCTTTGGTTCTTACTAGCTAATCATGGCTACTCCAACTCCACTGTGGTTATTAAATCCGCAGGAGGCTGTGTGCAACTCATAGGATCACAGCACACCTTGCCCTGTTCTTCGCTCACCCCCACCGTCTTTCCCCTGCACCCCTGGAAAGCCTGGATTCCCTGGACTGTGTGCCCCAACTTTAAACACTCATTTATCTTCAAGACTCTCTGATTGATGTCCTGGGCCAAACACACAGTTCCATTCCTCTGGAGAAACTCAAAGTCATCAGCTCAACACACCCATTTCCAGATTGCTGATGCCCCATTTTCTCTGCAAAGCCTTCTGGTCCCAACCCCTTCCTAGGGCCGGGCTTGCAGCGAACCCTTTGTCCCCTTTGTCACCGCTCTCTCCTCAAGCTTCGCCCTTTGTCCCAGATTAAGAACTCAGGAGACCTTTGTGACATGAACCTGCGTGATGTTCAAGGATCTGACTTATAATTTCCTCTCCAGAGAACTGAACCGGAGATGACAATGGTGAGATTTCAAGGCAGGGAAAACGGTAAAAGGTGGGGTGATAGCACCGGATGTGAGGATTTATTCTCACTGCTGTTGCCACAGTTACACTACACCAAAACTCACAGAGGCGTGGGTTTAATGCTCTTCCTAACTCACACAGTGCGGCAGTGACGCAGGTGGTTCAGTACGGGGAGTCGGCTGGCAGCACCTGCCAGGGTTCTTGTGGGCATCTGTGCTTACAGGTGAATGGCATAACTGAACATTTGTAACCCTCAAAAAAAATTTTAGTGTTTAGTAGCTCCCTTAAACTTATCAAATTAAAATTCTGTATGATAGAATTGGGACTTACATGGCCTAGAATCTGGCCAACACCAGAAGATACAAGAATAGGTTACTGTGCCTACCCGTTTCTTTAAAAGTAACATAATTAGCTTACAGTAATGACAGAACCTATAGTTCCAACACTGCAGCAAGACTTCCAAAAGTCAGGCCCTGCCTCGCTGCCCGGATTTGGCTTTGAAATGTAGATACATAAGTGTGTGTCAGTTAGGGTTGTTCAGATGCTGCATAGAGATAAAATTCTAAATAATTGTAGAGCACAGATACTGTCCCTGGAACAATTTGTTAGATGCACTAATATATTTATTAAGAACACAATACTCAGAATGCTTGCATTTCAATAGCACTTACACTCACTTAAAAAAAAAAAAAACCCTGACACAACATACCTGCACGATGGGCAGGAATACATCTCCTCATTGGACAGTAGGAATATTATGGACAGCTAACTATTTAGAATGATTGTGGGCAGTCAGGTAGGGCTGAGCCTTCAAGGCCAGTGCAAAAGACAACTGTAGCTGCAGGTATGTTTGCGGAAGGTCAGTCCTCAGGATAAAAGTAGAATGACTAAACTCTACCCTACCCCATTTATTCATCAGTAGAGATGGATGTTCTAAGCAGGCATTAATCACCTTGGGTGGGGGACCAAACCCTCCTCATCTCACCCCTCCCAGGAAAGTCCTTATTCCTCCCTTGCCTGTTTGGTATGTGACTTCGCTTCCCCACTTGATTCCCATGTAATCATTATTACCTGAGCAACTGTATCTGTTTGATTTATTATTATTATTATTATTATCACTTGTCTTTCTGAAGCAGGGTTTCACTATGTGGTTCAGGCTGGCCTTGAACTCACAGCGATCCTCCTGCCTCAGCCTCAGGAGTGCTGGGATTACAGGTGTGCCCCACCATGCCTGGCCGAACTGTACTTGTAATCTTATCGTGTTACAGCAGTTTTAGATGTTACCAAAGGTTACGGGCAAAGTCAGATAGGAAACCATCAGCAACACTTGTTGAAGAGGAAGGAGCTCTTTATTTAGCTTCTCAGGGGAGATGCAACTCCAAATTCTGAGCCCCAGTCTGGGTTAAGGAAGTTGTTACGTAGTCTGTGGCAGGGAAGGGTGAGTAAAGGCAGTCACTCACAGGTGACAAGTTTACTACTTTGAGCAGTTGTGTCTCAGGCAGGCAGCGGAGGCAGGTAACAGGCTGGGGAGGGGCTGGTACAGAAAGCAAGGCAGGGAGTTTATCAGGACACAGGAACTGTGTACCTTGTGGTGAATGGTAGGACAAAGTGAGAACATATTTTTATCTGATGAACAGGACTGAGGTTTGAGCCCTTGGGTGGGTGGGGAGGTCCCAGTGTGGTTTATTTTTCTGTCTCAGTTGGTTCATGGTAGTTTTGTCCCACCTCACACCCATCCCGTGATTTGTCATTGGATCAATATTACCAAAGGGACTAAACTTGTAATCTTATTGACTGGTTGTAGTTCTGACACACCATGAACACCCTTGAGTAGCGGAGTCAGTGGGCAACTCACTTTCTGGGGCCCCTTCTGTCCCTCTCAGACAGAAGCTTTTTTCTCTCAGTAAATTCTTCCTACTCTCAATCTCTGTTGTCCCTAGAATTCCTTCTTCTATTTTAGAGAACATAAACTCAGCACTTCAGACATCTAGAAGGTTGGGAGTCATAATATTTCCCTTATATTATTTGGATTATTTGGGGGTCGTATATCATACACTCTGTACCGGGAAGAACTGAGCAGTAGAGATTACCTACTAAAGGTTACACAGCCAATATGCTGAAAATCAGGATGCTGATAGAGGGCTCTGTCTGTTCTGGAAGAACTTAATTTTAAGAGTAAACAAAAAAGAAGATCAATGTTTAGCTAAGTGGTCAGTAGAGATTCATGCAAGACTGGGCCACCAAAAAAAAAAGAACCTAATTAAGCATTAAACAGCAGGCTTTTTCTAAGTGACCTCTAAGCAAATCAATTCAAGGGAAGACTCTGTTAGGAACTTGAATAATGCTTGCATACTTGTGTTGGGAAACTAAATTCTCTACTAATGTTTTTATATAAAATCAACTATAAATTGCAAGGGAATAGCTACAGTGATGGTTCTGGGCAAGGAGGAAGGTGATAAGTCCATCCATTCATTTATTCATCAGATGAGTATTATGCTTCTAATTTGCTCTAGCTGTGGAGATAGGCGCATATGGATAAATAAACACCACGCTCCATGGGAGCGCTCTATTTAATGGTGAACCCTGTGCTGAGGCAGGGGAACCAGGGGAGGGAGCTGGTCACTTGTTCGGGGGAACCAGGGAACTCAGAGAAATGGGATTTGAGTTGGGCCTTGAGAATGGATGGGTCAGCCCAGGGGAAGTGGACAGTCCAAGAACAAGGACACTCTCAGCAGAGGGACCAGGGTGCAGAGGCTGAAAACTCACACAGCACCCAATCAGTGCTGCAGAAGACGAGGGTTTTTATACAACCGGGCAATGGATTGCATAAGGTGTTAGAGCTGCGTCTGCAAGGCCCCCAGGGCCCATACGAAGCTGCCTTTTGGCTGTGTCTTATTTAGATTTTACCTTGCAGGTAGCAGGGAGGCAGTGGAATTTGATACTTTTGGCAAAGATAATTAACAAAACTCTATATTTAGGTTGAGAGTAGAAGAGCTATCAAGGGTAAAAGCTAGGAGGAAATATAAAGGCAAAGGCCCTCCCAAACTCATGCTGAAGGTCATGTCCTCACTCTGGCATCACGGGACAGTCTCTCATACCCTAATTGTGTGGTTTTCTGCTGTGCAGACATTCCTTTTTGTTTTTCTTTCTTTCCAACTGCCATTGAACTTTAGCTTTTGTTTCCGTTTCTTATCTCAGGGCTCTGCTTTCTTTCAGAACATTACTGGATGGCTGGTTTGAGATCCTGGTCACTGTCTCAGCTCATCTGGATTAGTGTCGATACTTGCAAAGAAGAAAATCTCCTAATAGCTTTGAAGAAGCCTCCTTACCCTGGAAGCTCAAAGACGTGCTTACCACAGAGCTGCCATGTGGCTACCCAGTGGCTTGCCACTGTGATGAGACTTCTTAATATCCAGTGGCCTGGGGTATATCAACATTGCCTTTCAGGATGAAGGAAACATTACAGTGTGTGGGCCCTGTAACTCTGAGGAAGAAGCACAGTGCCTTAGGGACCTCTTGGGAATTTTAGCGGAGGCACACAGCTCATTTGGACATACTGCTCTAGCTCATTCTCCATGCATCTGCAAAGGCTGCCAGGTCTGAGCAGGACTAGAGCAGGAATGATGCTCTGTATAGACTCCAAGCAGCCAGACCAAAATGACTGAGCAGATCCAATGGTGCCTGGAGTCCCAGGGTGAGATAGCGATGCGGGGTGGAAGCTTTGGCATATCCTACAGAGTAAATCCTGCTGAGAACTTTAACAATTTTAGAGCAAAGCTTTGCCTCCTCTGCAGCGGATTTTTGTCCTTTTGAAAAGCAGCCTGAAGCTTTCCTCTGGGAAAGGTATAAGCAGCAGAGAGTTTGACTGTTGTCTATTAAGTTATCAGACTGTGCGAGTTGTCAAGGGCCATGTGTTTGGTACCATGCCAAAATGCTGGGTGTAAAAAAAAAAATGCTGGGTGTGTGAAAACAGCCCTCCATCAATAAATGAAATTAGTATACATAAGATCAGACTCAAGCAGGTCCTGAAGACACAGTTGGTGCCTCAGCAAGTGTCCCAGGTGGCCAGGGCTCATATTTCTGCCTTATCTCTTCTCCACCACCTCTGTACCTCTGGTCTCATGCGGAGATCCTCATGACCAACCACTGAAGGCAGAACATAATTGAGGTCTGCCTTCCAGGTGTCTCTGCTTCTGCTGGCACCCTTTAAAAAATACTGTGGGACTACAATTCTGCTCTGAAATCCTCAAAGCAGTGCACTTGGTTGTTTATTTTTGCCAGGAAGAAAATACAACTGAAGACATGGATCTACTACATGATCCACATGCAGTGCTTAATGTCTGGGTGAATAGTCAGAGATATGCACATAACACAACCAGAAAATCAGTCACAAGACAGTCTGAAGAGAAGGTATGTGGGTTAAGCTCTGTGCACAAAATATAAAGTTATCTTGACCTGTGTGAATGCTCAGTAAAGGGTGACATTAGAAGAGAAGGGTTTTAATAATCACAGGAAAATCTGTAATTGTGTGAATATTTGTACCTTCCTTAGCATCTGCTGTCCTAACCAAATGAACCACAGAAAATGGTCATGGAAGAAAGAATGGAAGTTATACCTGGGCTCAGAAACACACAGCCAGTCTGCACATACCTGTGGCAAGTGTCAGCCTACCAAGACACTTAGGTGGCACCTTTCCCCTGGAGTCTTGCCATTTATCCACTGGCAGGATGATGATTCGGACCATTTGCATCACGGAAAGGTTGAAGCTTTATTTTCTTTGGAATAGATATTCCTCTGAATATGGGCTTGAATATGACACTGCTTCTGACAAGATCACCATCCAAAGTTGTTTTGAATCCAGGTCTTCTATGCAGAATACCTTATTCAACAACATAGCATTACCCCTAAACAAGGAACTTATTTTATAACAAATGTGATGTGGCAGTGGGCTCATGTCCACAGAATCCACTGATCTTAGCATGCTACTCATCTCCCTGGAGCAATGGCTTGATAGAAGTATGAATGACCTTTTGAAAACTCAGTCGTTGCGCCAACTGAAGAACAACACCACCAGAGATGGCAGTAAGGCCTAGCAGGGTTATGTGTATTATATCTGAGACTAATAATGCTACTAATTCTCCCATAACTGTAATTCAGGGAACTGATACAGGAGGGACTATCAGAAATTAGGGACTATCAGAAATTTTGCCTCTCATTCCTGTAACATTTGACTGATGGTTTGGAGGTCTTTGTTTCCAAGGGAGGGATAATTTCTACCAAGGGGCACAGTAAAAGTTTTAGTAAGCTTAGACTAATACTTGGTTACTGTGGAGTCCTTATGCTACCTAACCAACTTGTCAAAAGGTAATCTTTCTCTGCCTGGGCAGTGAATCCTGACTATTTAAAAGAAATTGGGTTGCTAATGTGCACTGAGAAAGAAGAGTTTGTTTGGAATGGAGGAGGAAATGCTTTGATGTGCTACGGTACTCATATGACTTATGGTAAAGTTTAATCAAAATTGCAGTTGATCGATAGTGGAGGGACTAGTAAAGGTACAGACCTTTACAAAGCTTAAGAAATGAAGGTTTTGACTGTCCATTCAGAAAATAACACAGCACTTGCTGAGGTGCTTTCTGAGGGCAAAGGGACTGTGGATGGTTCGTAGAAGAAGCAAGCTGTAAACATCAGCTACCAGCACAGGGTCCCTTACAGAAATGAAGAATGCTGTGCTTGTGAATAGTTTCCTTATCTGACATAAACTTCCTTGTATCCCTATTAGCTGGCCACGTTTCCTTTCTTATTTTCTTATTTCCCTGCTGCCAGAAGTCCACAAGATGTGCTCATAGTAATTGCATTGACAGCTCAGTATTTAATTACGGGAAAACAAAAGCAGAATGTGACTCAGAGAACGAACCCCTACTGTGGTAGTCTGCCCTTCTCTTCTGAGGGAAGCGATATCGTTTCCAGCTGTACAAGAGAGCTCTCATTACCTTAGCAAAAGCGTGGGTGTCCTTTTGTCTTATATTGAATCTGCTTAAGAAAGCGGAGCCAAGATGAACAGGAAGGAAAGCAGTAGCTCAGATTGTTCTGTAGAACTTGATTGAGAAGCAGAGAACTTCATCTCCCAGACTCATATCCCCTGTAAGATCCTAAGTTAAAGTTCACCAAAAGAGAATTTGTGTGAGATCTGGAGATGCAAGTATGAGACCAGCAGCCTTTATTTTCTGGGCGTCTTTGAGGCCCAAGCGACGAAGACGAGGAGCTCTTCTACCTGTGGGCTTGGCAACTAAAAGCCCTCTAGGCCCACGACCAGGTTACTGGAGATAAGGCCTGGAAGCCACACATAGCTTTCTGTGGATGGCTCATCAGCCCCTTCACCCTGCAGTCTTACCTTGGCTGCCAGATACATTGTCTGCAATCAGTTGCTACTCTTTGCACCAGCATTTCTGAAGGACTCCACTCCTTTGAGTCTCCTGCTTTTCCTCTGCACTATCAATTAACCAGCTCCTCCCGTGACGAGGCGAGGTCTGCTTCCTGCAATCTGTCCCTCAGCTGTCACAATCGTAGTGGCAGCGAGGCTGCACCAAACACTTTTGAGGCCCTTGATGTCCATGGAGATCTCTAGAATATTGAGATGAGGCGGGTGACTAGGTCAGTTTTAAATAATCAGGAAAATTTTCTGAGAAAACTTTCTTTTCCTGAGAAAATTAATGTACAACAGACAAACTTAGAAACTGAAAGTCTGAATTATTGAAGTGGAGAGTGAGACTCGAAGTATGTTTACTTTCATTAAGAGTCTAAGTGCTAAGCATTATCTTGAACTTACTGAGGCAGAAAGTGAGTTTATTGGCTCAAAAGGCTGAGAAGTGCAGCCGTTCTTCACGGACTTTGGGCTGAATTTTAGGGCTTGTACAATGTTATCAGCAATCTCCATCCTCTCAGCTCTGCTCTCTTGGTCGATTTAATTCTCAGAAGCCCTCTGAAAAGTAGCATGAGGATTAATAGTTTCACGCTTAACTTCTATTGGCTTAGTGACACCAGCAGACTAAAAGTGCTCTTTTCCAACTATGTCGGAGAAAGTGCTCGGGCTGAGTTGGGTGATGCACCTTGGGTCCTGTGCCCACGTCTCGCGTGATAATTATGGATTCTATTTGTAAAATGTAAGGTTGGAATAGGTCACTGAAACTAGGGCAGCCCATTCAAACTTCATGTATTAAAAGTAGAAAAGTCCCTAACGAAAAAGAAGCATTCTGTTCATAGGATGCTAGGTAGGTAGCATCAACACATTTCTGTCATGTCACCCTTTGTTGTGTAAAAAACACACTTTCTTTTAATTCATACATCTCTAAATTTATCATAATACAAACACTCTTCCTTTGCAACATAATGTGACTATTTCATACATAGCAAAAAACTACCTTTGCCTTCTCTCTAAAAAGTACAAATATGCTTTGTACAATTACACTGTACACCTCTAAATTAGGGTCTTTGTGCCAGTCTAGGACATAGTTTCACAGGGGCCAGCTGTTGATGGTCAAGTGGTATATTGGTTTAATCACATACAGCAAGTATAGTATGCCATGTTGGAGTAAATCAAATATAATTTTAATAAAATTCTCACTTGGAAGTAAGATTGGGGAAAATGAATAGGCAGGGGCTTCCCGCTCCCAGGGTTAGAAGTTCTTCCTATCCTAGAAGGACAGTGAGCTCCTTGATCAGCCAGTCCTCATCAGGAAGGATTTCACTTGATCACTCTCATCATGGCCACGTTTGGTGTGGACATTGGGAATGAACCTTGTTTGGTGGATGCCTTCAGTGAGCAACCCACTTCCTGTTGGAGTTTGGGCAGTGCAGAGAATGATTAGTGTTTGAGCACATTCAAGCATTTGCTGAAATAGAAGTTCCTTATAATCCTGGAAAGCATCCAGATAATTTACATTTGGTTAATGCCATTAACTAATCACTGCATTAGAGAAAAACCACTACCAAACCAAATGGAAGACTCTTTGACCTGAGGATTTAGAAGGCAACTTTTACTAGGCTAGCCATGAACCAGCCAAATAATTCATGGCTGATGACCCAAACCATCAGCCATGAATCAGTGTAGAGTTCAATTTAAATACAGTTTGCAAGCAGAAAGTACAAGGCTGATGGAAGGTTATTACATGATTGGCTAAATGCATTGAGTCATATGTTGTCAAGCAAATAGATTTACTTAAAAGGAATTGTTTATCATAAGGTAGGAGGGGAGGAGGTATGAGCAAGTAGAGTTGAAAGTGTCCTTGGCTGGGCCAATGTATTCTGGGCACAAAGTACAGAGTCCTTAAAGCAAACTGGAACAAAGTTACATATGTACATGTTTTAAGTTGGGAAACACAGACACTGCAGCTGGATGTGATCAAGCTGACCTGGCCAGCTATGTGGAACAAGCAGCTAGATGTGGACCATCAAGGTTAACTGAGCCCAGAAGTCTAACTGTGTGACAGGCAGCATGAGCATAGTCACAGGCTATGAACTGATTTCTAACTCTCACCATAAATGTCTGTAATTTTGCTATTCTATGATTTTGCCCTTACAACTAGAGCCTTAGAGGATGTTGAGTCGTGATCTCAAAAGTCTGTGTTTTCAGCTTCTTAGCGGTAAGTCACAAAATATTACCCACATTTCAGCTCTGAGCTTAAAGGTTGATGGAGGTGCAAGACAGTTGGTTAGAATCAGGAGTGATAATTAGTTTTCTCCATACCTCCAGTTGGCACGACAGAGAACACTTTTACGCTGTTTTTTTAATGAACATAATTAGATTTATTTTCTCCTAAAGCACCCTAACTAGCATCATCTTTAAGCTGGGAGAAGCACGCGAGTTTCTTGGAGAGGGATAGCTTCTGGATTTTATTCTTATTTGCTAACTTCAGCCTCCTTGGCTTGCTTTGTCTTGGAGCAGAGGATTTTCCTTTTCTGATTTTCAAAGCTGATGGTTATTTGAATGTCAGCTGTCTTAGATCTTCAGATATAAATCAGCAAGTTTGTGATTTCCATTTGCTCTGCTTTCACATAGGCAAGCCTGGGTGAATTGACTAAATACATATTTAGCAACTTGGCATTTTCCTACCAAATTCCCCGAAGTTCTAGCCTGAGGAGACACCTAGGTTGAACATAAAGCCACAACAGGTCCCAGTGCACCCACCACTCTCCTACTGTGTAGCAGAAGGGAATGTTTACTCTCTAGCAAGTATGAGGGGAATAGTTACTACCCTGTGGCCCACCTGAACTTGGCCAATGCAAATCTTTAAGTTTGTCAGTAGTCTCTTCCACACTAGCCAGGGTATTTTAAAGCAGAAAACAACAAACAAACAAGGTATTAATTGGTTCCCAAGCCTGAAAAGACCTTGGCTAGATGCATAGCCACCTGGGAAGATGTGGGTGATTGAACGGTCTCATCAGAAATGTTTCTCTTCATTTCCACCTCTGTTTTTCTCTCCTACCTTTCCTTCCTTCTCAGGTAGGATCTGTTATGAGGTGTCTAGCATATCCATGGACAACACAAAGTTTGCCATCTTCTGATCATTTGTATCTTCTAATAGTTTAGCAACCCAATAGAAGAAGCTCTCTGTTGTGGCTTGGGTAGGTTTCAGTGGGCTTCTCAAAGGGCCATGTCCTGAAGCTGTGTGCCCAGTGTGGTCATCTTGAGGGTAGCAGCACCTTTCAGGAGGTGATTAAGTCATGGTGCAGCACCCTCAAAAGACACGCATGGCTCTGGTTAGTTCCTGTGAAAGTAGGTCATTGTAAAGACAGTGTGCCTGTCCCCCAAATTTCTCTGGCTTCCTGTCTCACCATGCAGTCTCTCCTCACACGCTTCTATCGCAGTACCATCTGCTGTGCTGTAATGTAGTCATGAGACAAAGTACATGCAGGCACCATGTTCTTGAGTCTCCAGAACTGTGTGCTATTGAAGGGTGCACTGTGTTATAAAGGACCCAGCTGCACCTGTTCTGTTATGAGCAACAGAAAACAGACTCGGGCATCATCTCTTTTCCAAAATTCCCAGTCAAGGTCCTAGGCAGACTGTGATTGGCTTAAATTGGGTTACATTCCTAATCCTATACCTGTGTGCACTGGACTTTTACTAGACAAGCTTGGCCCACCACATACTTTTGAAAATGATGGGATGAAGAGGTTATTGAAAATGAAGTAAGTTCCATCTTTGTAAAATGAGTCCTGGACAAATAAATGCAAAAGATATTCATCATTGTCATTAAGAACAGTGGGCCAGGAGTCAGAACATTATTAATACAAAGAACACCTAAAAATATTTTAACAGTATCTGATACCTGTCCATAATTTGTCATCACAAGAACCTTATGAAATAATTGAGTCAGTACTAATGTCCTTATGTTACGGAAAAGGAAACCAGGCTCAGAAGGGTCCATGTGGCTAGATAATAATAGAACTGTGATTAAACTATATTTCTGGCATAAGGGTAAATGTTCAGCTATTTCCCTGATGGCCATTTCCTTTCAGAGATGTTTCTTGTAACAGTATCAATACTCTCACAAAGTTAGGCTTTTCCCACATGCCCAGTATGTAGAGGATGGGTCAAAAAACTAGGCTTCTGTTTTCAAGTGGAGCACTGTTTGGCTGTGTAGATACTTTCCAAAATTTTCCAAGAACAATATATTCATGATGTTAAATTAAAAACTGCCTAGGAGAAAAAAATTATATACAAATTATGATCTCATGTATCAACAATTTATGCAGAAAATACACAAAAGCTAAGGGGTATTTCCAGGCTGTAGAGTTGTGAATGATATTTTCTTCATGATTTTGGTATTTTCTAAGGCTTTTGTCATGGATGACTTTCACAAACAGAGAAGTTACCAAGGTGATAGAAAAAGCAGTCCGAAGTAGGGAAACGTTGGTAATATCTCTTTGTTGAAAAAGGAGCAACTAAGATATCACCTCTATTTTATTAAGCATATGATATATTATCTCATGTATTTTAAAATGAACTGTAATTTGCTTGGCTTTATGTGTAAATAAATTGAAAACTTCCAGAAAGAATGAGAATCAAGGAAACAGCACAGTGTTCTCTAAAGTGTCTCTGGATGCCATTAGGTCTATCTCTAGTGTTCGTAAGTTCGTTCATTTCTTCGTGCATTTACTTGCTGAATATTGAACCACTTATTATGTGTCAAGTGTGGTGCCAGACACGTGGCATGTAAGAATTAAGAAATGATGGTCCAGGCCAAGTATAGTGGTGCACACCTGTAATTCCAGCACTTGGGAGACTGAGGCAGGAGTTTTGCTGCAAGTTTGAGGCCAGTCTGGGCTACAAAGTGAGTTCAAGGCCAGCCAGAACTGCATAGTGAAACCCTGTCTCAGCAAAACCTCAAACAACCCCCAGAAAATAAAAAACAAAAAAAGTTAAATCGCACAGTATGAACGCAGGATCACACAGTACAGCAATGACTACACTGTAGCACTACACAGTATGGATGGAGTTACTGGAAAGGTAATGCTGTGGGTGTGTAAAGACCAGAGTGAGGCCTGGATACTGCAGGCACTTAGCCAAACATTCTGAGGAGGCTTCAAATTATGAATTCTAGAGCGTAAAGTAAGATTAGAACCTGACACATGTGGGGTGTAATTTAAGCTTACAAACAAGGGTTGGAGAAACCTCAAAGAAAAAGGAAGTGACACAGCTTTCACTTTGAAGGTTGAATTTAGATTTCACTTTATGTTTTGTTTTATTCTCCCTTAGGGGTTTTTATTTTATTTTATGTTTTTTTTGGTACTGGGAATCGAACTTGGGACCTTGCGCTTGCCAGGCAGGTGCTTGTACCCCTGAGCTATCTCCCTGGCCCAGGAATTTATAGCAATCAGTGACTCTGTTTCTTTTCAAACAGATTTGAGGGATATAGATGATAAAGGTTTTCAGATTTGTTAACAGGTCAAATCAAATCCAAATTCAAATAAACCTTAGAAAAACAGGATCCAAATGTTATCAAATATCAATGAAAAAATACAGAAACAAACACGGAGGGAAAATAGAGGGATTTCTTCTCATCGTAAATGATTTCTTCTCATGTTAATTTTTTAAAAAATACATTAACTGAAGAGTATTGGGGAAAAGGGATAAGACTAAGTTGTCAAGAGTTATTTTAGGGTATTATTAGATGAAAGAAAATCTGATGAAAAATTTAAAAGTACTAGTAGAGTTGCCAGGGAATCTGGCTAGAAATAATAAAAGCCAGGAAGATGGATTCTACTTCTCACGTGAGAGGAGTGGGAGCTATAACCAAAACCACATTTCGGGCTCAGCCAAGACATTCACCCAGGATGTGGCCAATAACAGCCTCACACGTGCTGCTCATGGCGGAGGTCGCCACCTGCATGAAAGAGCAAGGTCAGAGAGCTTTTTGGCGCCCCCTTTCTTGCTATCTTTCTGCGGTGTTTATTTCTACTTGTTCACAATGGAGCTCATTAATTTCCTAGCCCAAACTGACTTTATTCTGGTCTTACCTATGACAGAGGATTACAAGGCTAATTTTCTAGCTGCCTAGAGGCCAAGCTACTGTCTTTTCCATTTCCCATAGTAAGTTGTAAATTGTTACCCAGGTTCCCTCTGTGTAGCCTGTCTTACCGTCCTTCGTTTATGAGGTTGCTGCCTGAATCTTGGTCTCTTTCCCTCCTTCCCAGGCTGTTGATGCTTCTCTCACATCTGCATGGTTAGGAGGCTGTCTTGGTTACCTTTCTTTCGTTGCTGAGACAAAATACCCAACACCCAAAATGAAGGAAGGAAAGGTGTATTTAGCTTACAGTTTGTGGAGGTTTCAGTCCATACTTAGCTGGTTCTGAGGTACAGGGACACATGGCAGAGGTTTATGTAGCTTACAGTTTGTGGAGGTTTCAGTCCATATTTGGCTGTCTCAGAGGCAGAGTGGCACATGACAGAGGGCAAAACGTTCAGGGCACCAGAGCACAGCAAAAACAACCAGAGCAAAAGGGAGGAATGGCTGCAAGCAGCCTCCTTTTCTCCCCTACATTGTAAACAGCCTACCCCCATCCAGAGGGTGTGTAGCTCTCACACAGTCTCCATGCCCTCCTCTTCCACAGGCTCAGGATGTGTACGAAGTAAGCACCTTAGCTTCCTGCTGAGTCACTCAGCCAAACCTCTAGACTCCCCAAGTTGACACAATGTATCAACCATAACAGAGGCCCCTTCCCCTGGCCCTGCTCAGACGGCCAGAGCCCTCTTATGGCTTCACCACCGGGTCAGGTGCTCAAGGCTCCATAATTTCCCAGGTTTAATACTTCTTGGTGATTCTCTTAGATTCTAGTAAAAGTGGACTTTGCAGTTGACCCTGGTGAAGTCTATGGTTCCATCTTCTTCCCGTGTGTTTGTATCCTCTCTTCTTGGATTCCTTCCCTTTTCTTCTGCCCCTGCCTCTGTGAAAAGAGATTCTTCTTTGCACCTTCCTCTTTACTGGGCCCTCCCCTTATTTTGCATTTTTATGCTACTTCCTTTAATCCATCTTCTATCATAACAACATATGAAATATTTTTTACTACATTTTTAGCTTTTGCCAGAGCAGAAATTTGTTTATCAATCATCCTTACTGACTTTCATATCATATTAGGTACTAAGTAAACATTCATTAAATTGAACGTGCTCTAATCAATAATAAGTAACAAAGCAAGCACTATTTACACACAGGATATAACTTGAGATGTGCCACTTCCTAATGAAAAGTACTGCACAACAAAATCCAACTGATCCTCCAGTATTTTCTCCAGTCCCATGTGTTAGGGTTAAGTAAATGATAAGTATCATTACTGAAAATAAAGTGGTGCTCTCTGCATGCTTTAGTGTGCGGAACCCCAATTGTTCTCATGCAAGAACTCACATCAAACAAATGGCACACGGTACACACAACCAGCTGCTTCTCGTTTAGAAGGATTAAAGAGTAAAGAAAAGAAGACACAGTGTCTAGACAAATGATGCCATCAGCTCCTTTCTGATATTACAAAAATAGGCTGGGAAGTACTTCGAGGGCAGGAGTGGTATCTCAGTGGTAGAGCACTTGCCTAGCATGTGAGTACTCTTGGGTTCCATCTCTTGTACTGAAAAAATAAACAGAGACAAAACAAAGTTCTTTCTAGTCAATAAAATTGATACAGCTCCTGTTTTAATACTTAAACAGCAATTTCCAGTGAATTTACACATACTGAAATTATATAATCACTATTTTATATTTGACCTGTAGTAAAATAGTTCAACATACACAAGCTTTTATGACATGTTTTTCCCTTCCTTGAAAATAACCAGAACTTTCTGTGTGAGTGTTGTCAAATTCAAGCACTAAAACCATTTGCTCCAAGAGTTTTCTTTTGGCTAAAATCATTCAATTGGAGTCTAAGCACAGAAAAGACTCCATTATCCTTGATTTTGAGGTACAGAAAACAAGTAAAGTCTAGAAATTCATTGATTTTCATGGGCAGTTGGAAGTTCTAGAAAATGATTTAGGTGTGTAATTGTGTGGTTTCCAACCATTCTATGAAATGAAGGTAATTACTAAGCCATTGGCATTCCTTTTAAAATTAAAATTATTGGTTACATTTTAGATACAGATAAGGATCACAGTCACCATAGGGAATTTGTACCTGCACACGATATAACTTGACTCTTCTTCTTTTTTCCACTCCCCTCCCGTCCCTTCAACCTTCTACCCCTCCTTATTTAAAAAAGATGTGTTTCTATTTTTTCTTTCTTTTCTCTTTTTTCTTTGCCCTTCCCTTCCACCTCCCTCCTCCCTAGTTCCCCTTCCCATTTGAACATTTTCTTCCTATTTCACAATATCTTTTATACATTTGGGTCCTTATTTACACTTTCAGTTTCTTACATCAGAAAAACAATGTGATATTTACACATGTGTTCAATTTATTTCACTTAAGAGTGTGCTCTCAAGATGTATTCATTTATGTGGAAATGTCTCAAGTTTATCCTTGTTTATGGCTGAGTAGTACCCATTGCATAAAAAACCCACATCCCTATCCATTCATCAGTTGATGGGCATTTGGATTGTTTCCAAGACTTAGCAATTACAAACTATAAATGTATAAACATGGCTGCTATAAACATGGCTGCTTTAAACATGGATATGCATATATCACTGTGGTATGATGCTTTCAATTCTTTCTGGAAGATACCAAGAAGAGGAATAACTGGGTCAAATGGGATCCTACTTCTAGTTTTCTGAGGACTCTCCAGACTGATTTCCATAGTGGTTGCACCAGTATACACTTCCACCTATAGTGGAGAAGTGTTCTTTTATCCCCATACCCTTGCCAGTATTTGTTAGGGGTTGATTTCTTGATGATAGCCATTTTTTCTGGAGTGAGATGGAATCTCAGTTTTGTTTTAGTTTGCATCTCTCAAATGACCAGTGATGTTGAACATTTTTTCATGTATTTATTTTCTGTTTCTACTTTTTTATCTGGGAAGCATCTATTCATTTCTGATGCCCATCTTTGGATTAGGCCTGTAAATTTGGGGGGGCCTGGTTTTTTTGAGTTCTTTATGTAAAATGGCCATACTTATGAAATTGCTATATAGACCTAATGCAATCTCCATCAAAATACCAATAGCATGTCTCACAGAATTAGATAAAACAATCCTCAAATTTATTTAGAGCCAGAAGAGACATCAAATAGCAAAAACAATTCCGGAAAACAAAGGCAAGACAGGGGGTATCACAATCCTTGACTTGAAATTATACTATAAGCTACTACCATAAGAACAGCATGGTACTGGCAAAAACACAGACGCAAGGATCAGTGGAATGGATTAGAAAATGCAGAGACAACTCCAAACACAGTCAGTCACCTTATCTTTGGCACAGATGCCAAATACATTCAATGGAAGAGTGACAGCCTCTTTAATAAATGGTGCTGGAAAAACTGGCTTTCCATATGCCAAAGACAAAACTAGACCCATGTCTCTCACCATGCACTAAACTAAAATTGAAATGGATCAAAGACCTAAATATACAAACAGAAACATTAAATCTGCTAGAAGAGGGAATAGGCGGAACTCGTGAAGACATAGGTATAGCCAAAGAGTTCATGAACAAAACCTCATTCACATGGGAAACAATACAAAAAAATCAACAATTGGGACTTCATCTTATTAAAGAGCTTTTGCACAGCACAATAAACCACATGAGAATAGAGAGACAACCCATAGAGTGGGAAAAGCTTTTCACCAGCTGTTCCTCAGACAAGAACTAATATCTGGACTACACAAAGAACTCAAAAAAGTCAGACACCCCATTGCCATTCTTATATTACTCATTAAGTGAATTAGAAATCAAAGCCTTCAGTGTGATTTTCTCATTCTCTTTGCCTCCAAAAGCCAGCCAGCATCTTCCTCCACGCCTTCTGGACCGTTTATGGCTCCACCAGCTCCCACGCGGCCTGGGCCTCTGCGCAGTGTGCGCTCCTTGCTTCCCGGCACACTTGCTCTGCGCCCCCTTTTCTTGCTTAGAAGGCATGGTTCTTAGGGAGCCTCCTCAAACACAGCTGATGGACAAATGAGATGGTAATTGGCTTCTACCAAGCTGTGCCGCGCGTCTTGTCTGAATACAACCTCTGGTAAGGTTTCCCCTCTCTAGAAAGCATGTGGGCCGCAGCTGATGGAGAAGAAACCAACTCCTGTTGCTGGGCTACCGGGCAGCGAAGGGCGCCGTTACTCGGGTACACTCGGTAGCCTCCACCCATTGCAGGCTCCAGACTGCCTCGGGCCCGCTGGGCCTGCAGATCTTTGGTTATCGCACAGACAGGGCTTCGCCTTGCTCTTACCAATAGCTGCGGTGATCATGGGAAGTAAAAGCTTAGCTGTACAACTACACACAACGAATGCCATCGTACGTAGCAAATATGAACTAAAAATGTAATGCTAGTAATGAAAATGGGGAACAGGGTCTGGGTGGGGAAGGAAATGGAAAGGATGAAGATGTGTTATGTTCAGGTGTCTCTCCCAGGACAGAGGTAAACGTCATGTGCTGCAGATGTGCGCTGATAAAATTTTAAAAATTAACTAATGCACCACACTGTGATTTGGAAGAATTATAATCATATCATCATTTTCCTACCGAGGATGGAAAGGTATTGCAGGGCAGAAGCAGTTTCTTGGTTTTGAAAATTCAGCCTCCTGAGAATGCTCATTTGTGTTGAGAACTTCCCCCCACTGGTCATCTCTGAGTTTTTTATCACAATGTTTCTTTACCACTGTGAGATTTTCCTTTCCATCTTGACTTATGCTTGAGTGTTATTATTAAAACCAGGCATTGTTGAGCATGAATAGCAGAAAAGAGAAAAAGAGGTAATGTGAATGACCTGCGCAGAGAGTCTCACAGAGGACTGAAGTAGACTTGGGGTGGGAGATTGCAGGACTGTGTTAAATTTAAATAACCTATGATATAAATGTTGAAAAATAGTGATCAAGTCTTTAAAATTTACAGAATTAAGGGTAGGAGTTTAAAATAAATTCAACCTTGTCTCCTACACAAACATAACCCTCCATTTAAAATGCACTTCTCTTTTAATCCCATGAGTCACCTAGCCTACGTGTATTTGCCTTTACTGTTTTTTTTTCAGTTCTTCCTTATTATGTCTTAATCTCCTTTTGGTCAGGGGCTGCCACAAGTCTTAATTGTGCCAGATGTCTGACTGCTGAGTAAATATTCCTTAGCGAGCTCTACAGACAAGCTTTGTGTCTTTCTGCATGTTACGAATGAAGGTCTCTCTGGTTCTGTCTCAGTGGGCAAAAGTGGTGTGAGTGGAGTGTGCAGTGTAGGTGTGAGAAGTGACGTCATGCTATATAGTTTAAGTTTATGCCCTTCTCTCTCTCTCTCTGTCTCTCTCTCTCTCTGTCTCTCTCTCTCTCTCTCACACACACACACACACACTCTTTGAGTGCAGATTTTCTTTTACCACTCTGAGCCTTACCATCAGTGCATGGCATATGTAGTAGCAGTTTAAAAATGTTTGTGCCTTTTGACAACAGATGAGAGGACTTATTGCTTGTTTGCTGTCTTCTTCACAAAGCTAATGTGGCAACAGTGATATCCTAGTAAAACAATGCCCCAGAGTCACCGAAGTCATCTTTGAACAACTTCAACGTGTCTCCTCAGAATTCAGCAGTTCTTCCTCAGCAAGCAGGATGTAGTCACTCCTCAGGGCTTCCTCATTCCTACTGACTGCTGGAAAAAGAGAGGGAGGGCGGGAGACAGAGTGAGAGACAGACAGAAGAGAGGGAAGAGAAGGAGGCAGAGGAGGGGGGAGAGAGGAGCAAGCTGTTGCTATTGAGCAACCCCCACTGCTGCCTTTGGCTGTCATCCGAGGCACATGGTTGGGAGTGATTCCAAAGGGTGAAAGTCATTCTTATACCAGGTTATGTTGCTATTACATTCATAATCCAAACCTTCAAAGCCACTGGTACTAGTATTTGTGAATATATTCTTTAGAAGTTTGAAGCTAGCTGCTGCATTGTCTGACAGAGGGGGCTAGACAAAGACAATGTGGCTTGTCATCCTGTCTGACACCTTCCCTCTGACAATAGCTGCTGCCTTTGTGGCTATGGACTGTACTTGTAGACAGCACAATTCCTTTGTTCTGCGTGTAATGAAGGAAACAGCCACAGTGTGAACTCACTGTTACATGTAAGTATGGTGAGACGGACGCCCTCTAAGGGCAGGGAGTTTTGTCTTTTTTGTTCTCTTACGTATCTCAAGACATAAAAAGTACCTAAAGCATAATGACCACTAAGGCAGTAGCTATTGAATAAAAAACTTAGAATATGGACATACTCTTACATTTTATTGTCTTTGGTTGTGCAAGTTTTTTTTGTTTTCCTGTTTTCAAACTCATCTATTGAGTACTGATAAGTAATGAGAGCTATGAAAAGATATAGATATAAAATATTCTTATTAGTCAGTATAAAAAAACACTTTCAAAACAGGCGCTTCCTTTCTTTTTGCTATATCTCTGAGGTAGGTTGATTATGTCGATTGATGTTTAGTTTCATTACTTAATACTCTGTAGAAATCAAAGACAGTAAAGATTATTTGGAACAAACAGAGTGTTTATTAATTTTATTTTCAAAAAATTTTGAGAAACATTTTATTTCTGGCCTGAAAACAGAAATATCAGCAGTATCTTCCACATTATATGGACAGCATGATGAGACAGGGTGCTGAGGTACTTTGCTTGAGAGGCTTAGTCTTAAAGGCAATGTTCAGCTGCTTCTAGGAGTGAAGGTTTTATTCTAATAAGGATATAGGCAATAAACCAATTAGTCACTTACTAATTTCCCTGCAATGGACAGTTCCTCCTTCTTTATGGCTGCATAGTGCTCTATTGTGGGGGTTGAGCAAAATATTCAGACTCAGAAAGACAAACATCACATGTTCTTCTAAAATGTAGAATCTACAAATGACAAGAAAAGGGAAGGAGGTATTATTAGACCAGATGAAAGTAACAGGAGTAGGAGTACTAGGAGAAAGTGGTAATAGAAGAGATGGATGTGAATCAAGGGCCATGCGTTGGTTTCCCCATATGAAGCCAGGGGCGGGTGAGGGGCATGTGGAGACAGAGTCTGTTCTGAGGCTATTTATGTACCAGTGCAATTCTGCCTTCATTTTTCCCCGCAGCCCCTCCAGCATTTGTTATTATTTGAATTCTTGAACATAGCCATTCTTCCTGGAGTGAGCTGGAATCACAGTGCTGTCTAATCTGCATTTCTCTAATGGCCAGCAATGTTGAATATTTTTCATTTCTTCACTGGCCATTTGTACTTCATCTGAGAAATGCCTTTCCATTTCAGAATTTCAGATGACCATCTTTTATTGGGTCTCTAAATTTGGGGGACCTAATTCTTTTGAGTTCTTTATATAGTCATTTATCTGGTGAGTAGCTGACAAAAACTTTCTCCGTTCTGTGAGTTGTCTCTTTATAGAGGAGTGAAGGGAAGGTTTCATTTATTTATTTTTTCGTGTCTAGGAAAACCTAATTTTATATAAGAAATTACACATGATTAGTGACTCTGTATGAGGACAGTGGCTATTTAAAGGTTGGCAGTCCACGTGGAGGAAGATCCTCAGTATTTACATATGCACAGGCCACAGCAACCTGGAAGGAAGCGTGTGAAGAAAGGGAAGAATGTAAGAATGGTTAAATTGTTGAGCATGTTTAAGACTTCAGGGTAGTCTCCACATCATTCACAGTTACATATCTTCCCAAATAAGTAAATTGTCTCTTATCTCATTGGAACATTAAGTAAATTAAATTAAGATTTATGTCTATAAGCCCAAGGTTAAATATGTAGTCAACACAAAGTAAAATAACAGATGGAAGTTACAATAAATCTTAGTTTCACTCAACCATGAGTAGACTTTTAACCAGGTGTTTTATTTTGGCATAAATTAACTCATTACCCAAAGAACACAAGAGCATACTGGAGGTGTGATATACCAGATAAGAACTTAAGGGATAATTTTTTGCTACATTCCACATTTGAAGAAACATACCAAAATTAATTCCAAAATATCAGTCTCAATAACATGGGGACCTAAATGTAGTTCTAACAATGAACAGAACCACAAAAGGATTAAATTTGTACTTGCCACATTTTGTATAGTCAGAAATGTGATCTCCGTCTAACAAGAAAGGATGTTAAAATTGAAGGTGGAAATTACATATGAGTTGCCTGATTCGTTTATAGTTATGCCCCAAAGTTAACTTCATTAAACATCTTATTCACAGAGTGTTGTGGTCCTCAGAAGAGTATTGTCCCATACACCAAGGCAAGGCCTCTGAAGCCAGCAGATAGTCAACTAAGTAATTAGACAACTCTCAATTTCACTTGACTTATGTAGAACTGACACCCAACTTTTCCTACTTTTCTAACAGTTGATGCAATTGTTGGGCTAGCACTGAAGGGGGGGCATAGATCCCTTTGCATCTCTCAAAACTGGAGATATTTAAATCCATTTAAGTGAAATTAAACTATGCAAGTAAATATTGTAAGTTAGTAAGAGAACTATAACTAAAACCCAATTTTTTAACTTGTAGTCTGGTGTTTTTTTCCATGCAACTCTCCTGAATCCTCCAAGAATTCTGTTAAAAATTATTAGAATTATGTGAAAACAGTTTCTTGAATTATTCAGATGATCATCCCTAATACTTCTGGCACTGTTAATTACTTCCCTGTTACATTAGTTGTGCTGAATGCTTATAAAACATGTCTGTAACTTGGCCTTCTTTTCCTCTTTAGGTTTTTGTTTGTTTAAAGATGATACACTCTAAAACTGGTTGCATCTTGAGATTTGAGGACTTAGAAATGCGATAGATGGAAGGTGAATTCTTTTTGACAGTGACCTTCCTTTGCCATGTTTGTGTACCTAGCAGCTAGTAGAACACCTGTGCATAATAAAAATTCTCTGAACTGGATTAACTTAATCAAACTGACATAGGTTGTCATGAACTTGTGCTTTGAAATCCTCTACTCTGAAGTGCCTCCATCTTCTGCTTGGTGTGTGTAGATGCTGTGGGTAACTGGATGCAAATTATGATCTATCAAGCCAGGCATGCCACTGTGCAAGAGCAGCTGACAGTACTGCCCGGGCTGGGCATAATTGTTAAATGCAGTCTTGACACTGTCATTGAGTTTTTTCATTTATAGCAGTGTCCTTTGTCATTTATTTCTAGCTATCCCTTCCAGAGACGGATAAGAGAATGTTATGAATTCCTCTACATTGTATTTTGATTTGTCTTTTTTTTTTTTTTTTTTTGCGCTTTTGCTTCTGAAGCTACAATACCTTCAAAGAAAGTATGAATAAGTAAAGAGATGTACAGGCTCAGTGCAAAAGGAGAGGAATCTCAGCGTGAGCAACTATGGTTTTATTTTTCTCTTTGGTGTGTGATGAGCATTAAACTCTTAAGTCTCTTCTTGGCAATGTCCATTCCCAGTGTCACCCCAGGCAACACTTGGCTCATGCAGTGAATGTGTGTGGTGCTGACAAGCGCGGGTGCAGTGGCGAGGGGATTTGGATGTCGAAGGACAGAGTGGCGATGGCACTTGCTGAGCTAGGAATCTGGAGAATGTGAGAAACCACCAGAGGACTCTGAGTGTCAGTCACAGGCACAGCTCTTCTGGGGAAATTGCGCTTCGGGGGCCATAGGAGCCGCAGGAGCACCCCTGAAAATGAGCTTGCTTCTCCACCTGTGTGGGGAGACTTCACTCTCCGACAGATTCACTGTTTGCAGCTAGAAGTAAAATAATCGGCTTCTTTATTCAGATAAATAAAGCAAACGTGCTTATTTTTGCACCGTTAGTTTTGAAAACACATACTTTGTAGCTTACTGTATTTGTTTAACTGATACCTGTTTATGCATTGCTTTGTTTCCTGGTAGTATTTCTTGTTAAGTCTTTGTGGGAAAACTGTAGGTTCTATTTGTGAGGTGGGAGGGGAGTCAGTAGGGATTGAACTCAGGGCCTCACATACTCTAGGCAAGTACTGTTATTGCTGAGCTCCACTCCAGCCCCACATTGTAAATTCTTGGGCATTCTTTGAGTATGCTTGTTCAGTGAATGAATATCTGAAGAATAGAAACATGCTATGTGGATCTAGACAATTCCTAAGAAACCACATATCCCCAGTCCCTAATTTTGTAGGTGAGAAAACTGACTCTGGGGAGGCTGCATGACTTCCTGTTAGCAGCAGAGAGGGTTAATGTCAGGTTCTCTGGGTTTTCACAACGGTGTGTTTTCCGTCAGAAAAATACAACTGCTGCTAAATGGATAGGCTTTTATACCCTTTCTTTGGAACTGAGGAGGCTTTTACTCTATTGCCTCAGCCTTTATGACACAAATATAAATGTCTAGGACAGAGACATCTCTAAGACTAAGACATATGCCACAGCCAGAAATTCTACTTCTCATCTCTACTCTCAAGTTACACTTAGGTATTTAAAGGTTCTGTTGTTAAGAAACACAAACAATGCTTGTAATAAAATCCCAGAAAGAATCTGGATGTTTCCGTAAAACACAAACCCATAAAACATTATTCTACAATATGGGTGGATCCATGTGATCTGTCTGTAAAAACATCAGCACAGTGTACACAATAAGTATGTTAGAGAGTGATGGAGATCAGTATTTATGGGCTGGTGGAACTAAAGCTGAAGAAGGTAGCTTTAAGGGTGGTTTGATTTCATCCCTATATTTAAAATTTGTAAAGAAAAACAGAGGTGTATTCATTATTTTTATGACGTAAACTAGGCTTTAGAAACACATTATGCAGTAAAAGGTTATTATATCCCTGTAATGACTTTGGTTTACACTGGAGGGGAATCTGAGACGTGCAAAAGGACTTAGTCATTCTAAGCCAGCACAGGTCCTACAGAGTGATACTATCCGCAGGTAAGTTGGGATCTCATTACTACAGAAAGAGAAAAAAAATAAAAACAGAGAGCAATGACAAAATACAGGAAAATTACCACAGTTTTTTTTATCATCAGAGTCAATTTAGTTTATAATAGAATGCCAAATTGCTTCAGATCCAAATCAGACATTCTTAAATATTGCTACATATTTTCTTTGGAAAAGTTCAGAGCTTTTAGCCTTGGCTATTCTGAAATATTTTGTTTTTTGGTGTTTCTGTACTTAACATATAGTTTAGCATTGCTGTAAATCAGAAAAATGTAAGTAAAAATCAGAATCAGAAAAAGGGGATATTTTAACATATATGTGGGAGAAACCATAAAGTATGCTGAAATGCTAAATTATTGATGTTTGATTTCAATATGTAGCTTACTGAGGTCTGAGACTGCCTCTTGCAAATGCACTATCTTAAAATGAAGCCTTATTTATGCAGAGAAGACCTGCACCGATAGCAGTTCTACCCAAGTATGATTCACCATGAAATGTTGAAGTTCATTTGCAGGAGGTAGTCGTGTGAAAGTTAAGATCATATGCTTAGGGCTCATCCTTAAATTTTGAAACCTAGTTTCATATTCACAAAGATTTTGATTAAGTCTTTAACCTACCTGAGCCTCAGTTTATAGAGTTGTTAAAGGCAGTAACACTGCAGATGTGCATAGTGTTGAGGAGATAATAAATGAGGTAATAAACAAGGGCTCAGCAAGTGCTCAGTAATGAGTGACTGGGTTCTCTCCTTCCAGGGACAGTGCGTCAGTGCAGGTACAATGGGGAAAGATAGCCTTTCATTAGTGCTCTACAAAACCAAGTGTAGATTATTAGCTCTGTAATTGGTTTGGTGAATACAGACATCAAAGAGATGAGAGTTTAGTTTCCACAGTGAGGATTTCAGATTTTAGGTAATGACAGAGCAATTAGAAATTTTTCTTGGTCCAGCCTGGCCAAGGCGTAGGCGAGTCAGAGCACGGGCGGAGACGGAGACCTGAGGAAGTGTGGGAGGCATCTGCCATGCCGTTGTGTCTCAGCTGTGTGGTGCTTTTAGAGCTGCCCCTGCCTGTAGAGAGCGCATCCTTCAGAAAGCTTGCTTTAAACACACATGCACATTATGATTTAACAATTTCCTTTTTAAAAAATTGAGTATGTGTTTGTAATACATAATGTTTACATTGTTTTGGGAAGTTACTACCTATACGTAACACATCTTTAATTTCTGTTTGTCATTATCTTTCCCTCCCCTCCTTCCATGTTCCACCCCTCTCTTGATCCCTTGCTTTTTCCGGTACATGTTTGCAACGTACGTTTATGTTTCTTTTGTGGAGTTGGCACATGTGTGTGACACAGCCTGGTTTCCTTTTCATCCTCTTTCTCTCCCATTTAGCTCCTCCTTCCATCCTTTGAGAAAGACCTGTGTCTCTGTTTTTATCTTTCAACACACACGCACACACACGCACACGCATACACACTCACTCCTACACCTTTACCTTTTGGCAGGTTTGGAAAACTTTTTATGAATATGTAATTGAAGGGTTAATGGAAATTGTTGCTTTTCAGTTTTAATTACATTGACAGACAGCCCTCCCCTGGTTCCTTCATTAGAATGAAAAATATCTGTTCACCATCCTTTAAGTAACAACTTATTGATTTGAACTTGTTAAAGACATTAGAGAGATGTTAACATACAGGTCAGGAAGCCAGTGCTTTTTTAAACTATATCTGCTCTTTCCAGTTTCATTTATTTTACCAGTGCAATTTTTCTTGCATGTGAGACTTACATTCAATAGCTAGTTAAAATGATACTGAACCAAGTTTGACAATCCACTAATTGTAGAAACGTAACACTTCATATAAATGTCTAGTTAAACTGAGCATCTGTATTAAGGTTTTGAAGAGTAAAACGAACTCTTTGGATATCCTCAACTGAAATTCTATACTCAGTATTAAAAATGCTAGTCTGTTTTGTTTCCGATTTTTGCCTTAATTTCCCTCTTTTGTTTTAGTAAACAACCAAATTCGTGGCTTCTTTTTTTCTTTCCTTTTTTTGTGAGATGAGCTATTACTGCATAGCCCAGGCTGACCTTGCATATTGTGCTAAAATCACCTCCTGCCCCAGGGTCCGAAGAGCTGGGATAACAGATGTGGCTATTGTGCCCTGTGGAAGAACCAGATTTAATGTTTGATATCAATAAATGCAGCCAAGGTAGGTGATCTATTAGTTTCACTTCATACACATTTAAAAAAAACCCACACAAATCTTCTTAACTCAGCAGTCAAAAAATACAGACTCATAGACTGGGTCAGAAAACAAAACACAACTATATGTTGCCTGCAAGAGACACACCTACCACACACATGCCAAAACCCACACAGACACTGAAAGTGAACAAATAGAAAACAATCAGGAGTAGCTGTCTGAATGTCAGGCAAAGTAGACTTAAGCCAAAACTGATGAGAAGAATCAAGGAATGCCATCACATACTGGTAAAGGGAGAAATTCAACAGGAAGAGATAACAATTATGAACACACTAAATGTCAGCACATCTAATTTCATAACAAACTTGAAAAGACAGACATCATTGCAATTATAGTGGAGACCTTTGGCAATTAACCGAGGGAAAGAAATA
This sequence comes from Dinomys branickii, assembly GCA_004027595.1. NCBI lineage: Eukaryota > Metazoa > Chordata > Mammalia > Rodentia > Dinomyidae > Dinomys > Dinomys branickii. Next base: position 82,587 of record PVLD010004409.1, read on the forward strand.
GAAGGATATGAGTAAGAAACTATCTTTATTTGTAGATGATACAATCCTTTACAGTGAATACCCAAAAAATTCCATCAATCATTGACTCATGAAATGCATATTGCCCAACTAAAGCTTTTAAAAAATTGCTAGCCAGAAATATTTCCCCATCAGACCGGCATCTTAACCAGACTTCTGTCTTCGAGTGGCCCCATGCGCCTACCCCGAGGATCTCTGCCTGCCCATGGCCAGTCCTGATTCATGCATGCGTCCTGTGTGTGCTTTCAGTGCTCCACCCGCGCTGAAACTCATCTAATAAATCTCGGAGCGTCTTACTGTGCTGGTCCAGGTTCTCTCTCCTCCAACCTGTTCTGATTTTTGTTTCCTTTAACAACTTGATGTTGCTGGCGTAAATTTAAGGAGCTGTTCTTCAACTAATTTTTAGAAAGAATTCTATATTTTTAGCTGAAGGAGCCACCTCTACTATCTCCCAGGATTCTGGGATCCTTCAGGGAATCATTCCTTTCTAGTTTGTAGGGTTGTGCCTCTCTTTGCCTCTATAAATTATCACTGGACCCCCAATAGCCACTAGACGTTTCTCCTTTCTCAGATACCTTCTTCAGTATCCAGCAGTTCTGGATGCAGCTCATTTTCTTTTTTATATCCTTCTATTCTAGCCTTGAGAATTTAAATTTTTTCCATTTTTGTGTGTCCATCCTGCCTTCCACATGTCAATTGGCTTTTGTGAAAATGTTTCTCTTCCTGTCTTCTAGTTGTTTCCATTTTTTTAAACCTGGAAAATAAGTTTGAAAATCCAAATTTAAGTCAGATTGTAGAGGTCCCTCAGTGCAAGCTCTGTCCTACAGATGGCTGTGATGTGGCCGCCTGCTGGATGTTACCTGGGATGCTCTGAACAGTCAGGGCCGAGGGCTGCCTGCCAGAGCCACAGTTTCTGACATGGATGAAAACTGGACAGTGGTGATGTCGTCTCCAAGTCATCCTAAGACTCAAGAACTCTGAAGGATCTGAAATTTTACCCTACTTACTGCCTAAAATACTGGTTTGCACAGTTTCAAGAATCCTGATTTAAAACTCGAAACTCAGCAGTCAGAAATAAACAGAGGCCAAGGTATTGGGTAGCATTTGGGGGTGGGATGGTCTGGTTCCCTGAGCTCTATTCCTTTAGTTGATAAAAAGAAGGCCACACGACCTCTGCACACGCAGTAGTTCTTACTACAGGAGCTCCTGAATATTTTATACCACAAGGAAACAGCCACTCTCTTGTTTCAGAAGCCGCTGTGCCTCCCCAAGTCTTAAGCATGCTGGCCATTGCCCCAAAAGGATAGATGATCCCTATCTTCTTTATAAATATCCTTGTAAAGATAATGCTAAAGGACGGGCGGTCTGTGCTTTGTTTCAGAAGACAAGGATAATGTGAGAGCACTGTGGGAAAGGCAATTTTTCTTGCAGAGTAGAAGAGAATGTTAAAGTTGTTTCTTTTGTTCAGGAGAAGTGGTGAAGAGATTTCCTCAGGAAAGAAACAAAGAGGAACAGCTTGGAAGCCTTTATACTAATTTAAGCAAAATTTTAAAAAGAGTGTGACTGGGCGCTGGGGATTTAGCTCGGTGGCATAGCACCTGCTTTGCAAGCATGAGGTCCTGAGTTTGATTCCTGGCCCCAGAAAAAGAAGTGCAACTGATGGTGGTAGATGGGATAGTTTGAAGAAAAAAAGACAGGAACAGGGTATTGGTTGTACCAACAGTGGAAGGTAGTGTTGAATCCAGCATTCTATGTGGAAATGTTTATCTGTAATTCTGACTTCTTTAGTAGATACACTGTCATTCAGGTTATTATTTCTTCCTGCATGACCTGGGGTAGCTTGTACCTCTCAATGAGTTTATGTTTAAGTTGCTCATAATACTAACATTTTACCCATTTATTGTCTGTATAATTTGTAGGAATATCACTTCTCTCATTTTTGATACTGGTATTTGTGTATTTTTTACCCTCTTTTCTCCTGATCATTCTGCCTTGAGATGCATTAATTTTAATGATCATCTCTTTAAGAAAAGCATTTGGCCCCATTGTTCCTTTCCCCTACTTTCTATTTCATTCATTTTCTATTCTTATTATTTCCCTTCTATAATTACTTTCTATTCGTCTTCTTTTTCTAGTTTTCTTAAGGTGGAAAGTATGTCAGTAATTTTGATCTTGCTTTCCTAACTTCAGTGATTGGCTTATGCATTTCTCTTTAAATACTGCTTTAGAGAGGTCTCACAAAGTAGGGTGTGTTGCATTTTAATTTAGTTAAAAATACTTGAAAATTTCCCTTTTACTATCTTTTTTGGCTATTGGATTATTTAGAAATATATTATTTAGTTTCCAGGTATTTGGGAGATTTCTTGGATACTTTTCTGTAATTTATCTCTAATTTTACTATATTGTGATCAGAAAACATACTTCATATCATCTGAAATTTAAGAAATCTATTAAGACTCTTCTCACCCACAGTATGATGTGTTGTAATGAATGTTCTGTGTTTAGGGAGAAAAGACAGAATTCTGCCATTAATAGTCTTAGTATCCTGTACATGTATTGTTGGGGACCACAGATGCACAATGGCTGGTTTTACATACTTCCCGAAGGGATGCACTGAGGCTTGGGATTTTTGGTATCACCCTTTTGAGATTTCCCATTATCCCATTAGGGGTGGGCCATTGTCTCCCACCTACTGAGACTGAGATAGACACTAAGATGAAAGACACTTCAGGGAAAGATCCTCATTGGTTTAAGATCACCACTGCTCTCTGAGTCATCTGCTAATCCCTTCTTAATAAAAGCTGAGGTCCTGACTGCCTTGTGGTCATTTGTCCCCACGAACCCCTGGTCATCCCAGATCCCGGTGCCCCCGCCATTCTGTCTTCTGCTCTTTCTCTTTAAATTTGCCGATTTTTTTCTTTTAGTTCTTTTCGTTTTTGCTTCATGTATTTTCATGGACCTATGTACTAGTGTATTAGAGTCAATTTAGAATTCTTATGCTATCTTAATGAATACATGCCTTTACCATTGTGAAATACATCTTTAAATTTTGATTAACATGTTTTTCTCTGAATTCTACTGTATGAGTCAGTTGTTCGTCAAGCTAGTGAAATACCTGAGGTAGCAAAATATAAAGAGAGAAGCTCATGTAGCACACAGTTTTGACTTCTGCTGAAGGCTGCACACAATGGCAGGGGAGTCTGGGAGCAGGTGGCCACATCTTGAACGAGACAGTGACAAGGAGGGTGGGTGGGGCCGGGCTTGCTCCTTTTTATAACAGTCATCTCTTGAGAACTCATGGGGTCACACAAGAACTATGGAGGAGTCACATGCAAATTGCCTCAACCGCTGAGTCACCTAAGGACCTCCTACTCGGCCTCAGCCCCCAATAGGGCCACCAGGAGCCCAAGTCTAATTACTGTAGACCTTTGGGAACAGTGACATGGTCGCTGATTTAGGAAAGTAAGGAGGGGGAAGGGTGGGGGGATGTAAACATGGTCAGGATGCAGTATCTGGATATATTAATTCCCCAAGATGCATGAAATTATCATGTGTCACAAGTATATAATAATCAAAGATAAAAATGAAAAAGCAGTGTTTCAGTATCTTATAGTATTTTTATATTTCTAAAAGTACAATTTGTTATTGTTATTGCTCCATGGGTAACACATATTCTATGAATTGTATACACACAGGTATGCAGTCGCATTTATATATATGAATGCACTTTTTTGGGTTCATCACCAATTGTTTTATAATGCAATTGTTTCTTAACTGTGCTTATTAATCTATGAGGGGGAAATCCAATTTAATATTATTATATGTATATTATCTTGTCTAATAACAAATTTCCTTTGGAAGCTTGGCAGGACATCATTTGTAGAGAGTAAGTTCTGCAACTTGTTTTTAGCAAGTCACTTCTTTTTAAATGTAGTAGTAGGTGGTTTGACTTAATAACCTCTAGAATTCCTTCCTGATCAAAATCTCTATTACTGAGGTTTTGAATAACTTTACCCAATCTTTTATTTTTTATTTATTATTTTATTTTAAAGATAAAAGAATGACAACAAATTTGTGAGAGCTAACTCGTGGAAGCAACCCAAATGCCCATCAACTGAGGAATGGATAAAAATTACATGTTATTTTTATATAATGGACTATTAGTTATAAAGAAAGATAAACTCGAGGCTTTTACAGGTAAATGGATGCAACTAGACCATATCCAACCTTTTAATCAGAACAATGAAAACTGTTATTAGTTTAGAGATTTGAGTAAATTGTGGAAAACTGTAGTCATTAAAAGAGTCAGAATGGAATTCCTTTTCTTATATTATATAATTATATACATGGGTGATTCACAGTTAATTGATCTTGAATCTGTTTTTAGGGAAGAAAGATCCTTGCTCTCATGAATTATTTTCCCCAATATCTCCCTCTCCTTCCTGAAACTTTGCCTATAAATTTCATTTGCAGTCACAGAAACTGGATCAGCCTGAACACTGGGATTACTGGTGAAGGGAGCTGCCCTTTTGAAGTAAGGGAAGCACAGTTTCTCCAGAGATAAACTCCAGGAGATTAACCACATAAGTAAGGACGCAGGTCCAACAGTACTCCCCATCCTTTAATGCTGTACAACTCATTTGGAGATCTTGTTAAACAGAGTATGAGTCAGTAATTAGGGATAGGGTCTAGGATTTCATTTCTGACAAGCTCTGATGATGTCAGCTTTACTGGTTTGGAGATCTCAGGTTATGATACCATACAGAACCCTGATACTTAGGGTCAACTATGGTTAATACTATTGATTTGAGACTGGGTGGGTGGAGGTCACCCTCTGCTCTGGTATTTCATAGACTGGGATTGATGCTGAAGATGTGAGGGGCCGAGCCCATGTGCTCATGTGCTGTTAAACTCTCTTACGTTGGATGCCCTGGATCCACATCTCCTCGATGTGAATCAGGAGCAGGGTGGGAGAAGAGTTGGCTTTAGCAGGTTTACATGCTTTTACATCTTTTTATTTAGCAGAAACTTGCCCTGGCTGTTTATAAATAGTAATTCTAGGGAAGTTTTATGGGAAATGGAGACATTCATTTGCCAGGCTCTGTTAAGTCATTAAGTTAATGTAAAAGCTGAGATTATCACCATTGAACTGAGAAATATTTTTTATTCATTCCTGTCTTTGAGATGCAGCCTCAGCATTACATTCCCTGCAGCTAAAGTGGAAAATGTCATAATTTACGAGACATCAGAATACTTAGTTGAAAAGATCCTTGCAGAAAGGAGCAAGATAAGCCCTAGATGAATGACTTCTGTCTAATCCTACTTCACAAATTGAACAGAAAGCCACAAAAGGATGCACACTTAACAAGTAACTTAGCTATAGCCAAGACCAAGAGTCAGAATACTAATAGAAGAAGGAGGGTATCCATCACCCAGCTAATCAAATAAAATCATAATATCCAGTACCCAATCGAAGTTATCAGGCATTGGAATCATCAGTCATCACTGAGCAGATCATGCAAGATTTGATGGAACCTGTAGCTTCTGTTCTGACTCTAACAGGAGGGAGAAAGGACTGGAATGTTACGGTTTTTACAGGCCATTCCTTTTGGCTTTGGAAGCTACTTGAATACTCAGCGCCTGTTCCTGCAGGAGAATGGAGCAGCATCATGGGCATCAACTTCAGCATTTCCTTCTCTCCTCCTGTGCCTGTGAGACTTGAAGATTGTGTGCTATAAAGCATGGCCTGGGGACTTAGCTCAGCTTCAATATCACAAAGGCACAAGGTCACCACTCTAACCCTTCTAAATTTCGTATTTTTGGCGAGAGATGAAATCCAATCATCCTGTAGACTTTGCTTTCATACCAAGGTACCACACATATATCTTCTAGAATCGAAGGCGGGTGAGGAGGAGGAGTGGAGAATCTTGTTTCCTAAAGTCTCGGTAACCAGAGCTGGCCTTGTCTCAGGTATGGGACTCCTCACCTCAGACAGATAACTAGCTACTCCTAGGTATTAGGCTGACAGCTGGAAAAGTTTGGAAATACTGATAAGCTTCACATTACTACAGATTTTTCCATTTGCCAAATAGACTTGAAATGCTGTGCTTGCCAGGGTCATCCAGCTTGGCTGCTCCTGCGCCCTCAGCAGATCAAATGTAACAAGCTGAATGGTGGCCTCTGCAAAGATCTGATCCCTCTTAATTCTGTCTTAGTAGCTTTTCTCTGTGGAGACAAAATACCCAATACTCAGAGTTAAAGGAGGATAAGTTTATTTAGCTCATAATTTGCAGAGGTTTCAGTCCATAATCAATGACTCTGAGGCAGGGTGGCACATGGCAGAGGGACATCACAGAGGAGAAACAGTTTGTGGCAAGTTGAAAACAGCAGAAGCAAGCATGAGATCTTACCAGCGCCTTTCTGTCCCTTGTATCTTATCCAGGCTGCTCAGGGCGGGCAGTTCTCACTCTTAACCCTAGTGCCCTTGAGCCTAGCATTGCACCATGAATCAATTCCAGCATCACACACTCTAGATCCAGCCACCTCTCAAAAAGCCCCACCTGTGACTGTGTGAGCCTCTGGGGGACACCTAGACACAAGCCATAGCACCTGTGAATGTGACCTTCTTTGATAAAAGTGTTTCTGAGGATGTGATTAAGGTTATGATCTCCAGATGAGATCATCACGGATTGCTTGGCTGGGCATCCACCTATGACAACAAAACACAAATAGTAGAGAAGAAACAGGAGACATGAAAGTGAAAGGAGAGATAGAAATGACACCACTTTCAGCTGATATGCAGGAAGGATTAATTGCCCATAGCTATCAAAAATCCAACAGAGGCCTCTGAGGCCTTCAGAGGGAAGCTGGTCCGGCCAGCACCTTGGTGTCAGCCTTCTGGGTTCCAGAAGCGTGAGACTACAATCCTGCTGGCTTTGGTCATCAACTCTGTGGGTATTTGTTACAGCTTCTATAAGAGACCAGTATGCCCATATGCAAAAACATGGAATAGGCTGTGAGTGACTATTTTCAAGTTCTCCTTCCTACGTGGACCTCAGTCAGCCTGGCCACATCTCTTGTCCCTACAATCTGGTCTCCCCTCCAGTGACAATCTACTGCACTTAATGTCTCTTAGACTTTAACCTCTGCAGGCCTCACTCAGCTCTTGGCTCCGCCCATGCTCCTGATTCTCCACCCTTCCATGAGGTTGGAGTACACAATCTTCAGACACCAATGCAAGATAATGGGTCACTGGTCTCTTTCTTAGAAACTTACCAAGTGTCTCTGGATGCGTTCAGCAGAGCATTCTGCATAGCACGAGCCCTTCTTAGAAGCAGCAGCTTGTCTGACAGCCCCAGAACCGGTCTTGCCTTCTAAACCTATGCAGAATTCTCATTCAAAACCGAAAATCTCACTAGGCATACAACTATTCGCTACTTCTTCTTGCACCACCTGGATTTGGGTGAAAAAAATAAATCAACTTTTCACGGAGAATAGTTTTCCCAAGGTGTTTATTCAGCCTATATGATTCATTGTCTCTAGCTAGGACCTGGAGGGGCAGCACTGGGACCTCAGTGCTCCTCAGGAGTGCACATTTGGGGACCTCTTCCCCAGCCTGGATCTGGACAGGCTCTTCCTGCCTGGGATGTGCACCTCCTTGCCCCCACCCGCAGTCCTGTGTACTCAGTGGCATCACTGTTCGTGGCCCAGACCTCCATGCTGACTCCTTAGTCCCCAGTGTTTTGATTTCTCACTCTCCAGTCAGCAGACCCCACCCACAGCTCACTGGACAGCCACGCGGCCATTGTGTCACTGGAACTTCGAAGACAGCTGCCCTGCCTTCGACTACAACCCGATTCCACCACCTCTCTGATATGTTGGACATGCGCAGTTCCTGGCCCCTTTTTCTTCTAACTTTCATGTACTTTTTGTCTGTTTCTAAGTTAACCTTGCAGCCCTCTAATTCAGCTACTCTGTTAAAAGCAGCCAAGCTTTCTTCCCATCTTTGCTTGACACAACCCGGACATCCGGTTAAAGTTTGTGCCATTAGAGCCGCAGCTCTGGCACAATTTCACACCATCCTGTGAAATTCCGCTGCTTACCCAGGGCATCAGATCCTCGCTGGCCTTGTAGAAACCAGAGGCCACCAAAACATCAGCCCACTCTAAACTGACAGAACACCCTGTAAGTCTTTATTTTGTCTTTGGTGAAGAAGCGAGGTTATTACTGGTTCATTTAAAAGCCACTTCCTAGTGCCCAGTACCTCCTGCTCAGTGCAGCCCTGTCTAGGTCCAGAGTAGATGAGCCCTCAGGGCATAGTTTCCAGCGGTTCTGAGGGTGCCAGGGATAGAGTTAGAAGATCAGTGAGGTCTTCTATCATATTTCTCAAAAAATGCAGGTTTTATGAAACAAATTTTGTGAACACAAGGAATTCAGTTGCAGAATCGTAAAAATCCCGTTATGTTAGTGTGATGCCTAAGTTCAAACATTTCATCAGCTTGTCTGTAACAGCGTCCAAAATAAACAGGCTTTAGGATAATTTGCCTTAGGTAATACTAATGTTACATACTATTATATGATGTAATAATATTAGGCCTTAGAAACTGGCCAAATAAGTTTTGAAATTATACTAAAGGTAAAAATAAACCTCGATGTCTTTTATTGATATTTGCACGACCACATAAGTAACTATGTTTTAGCAAGATATGCCTTTGCCACCATTTAGAAAAATCACAAGCTTCATAACAGTGTAAATGAAAGAACGCCCTGACTCTGAAGGCAGAAAGACTTGAGTTCAAAACTAGTTTGCATTCTTCCTAGCCACATAACCATCTAAACTTTCTGAGTATCTGTTTATTTAATCTGGGAGTAGAGATCGCGGTTATTACATCGGGAAGTTATAAATACTAAATTATTTTTTCAGTCTTGTAGATCAGTGTATGTTTGCAGTAGGCGATGATAACACTCCCCGCGGGGGAATGAGCCAGGCACGTCCTCCAGCGCGGTGCACCTCGGCCCTTTACACGCAGGTCCGCGCGACGATTCACACGAGGGTGCGCGCGCTTGGACCGCGCTCTCCCCGCCCCGTCTGCAGGCGAGGGCAGGGTCCGCGGGAGCGAGGACCCGGGCCTGCGGCTCCGGCCTGGCGGGAGCCTCGGCCTCCGGGGAGTCAGCGCCCCGATCGTGTGTGGGTTAGTAGCGGCCGCGAGGCTGTCCGCCGGACTGGCGGAGCGGAGCCGAGCGAGGACCCCTCCTTGGGGGACAGCGGCTCCGCGAAGCCCGACGCGCACGCAGCGCCTCCCCGGCCCCGTCCGCGTAGCCTCGGTCCCGGGCGCGCCCGCCGGACCGCAGGCTCCAGGCGCAGATGCGAAGCCGCCACTCCTGCCTCGGCCTACGCCCGCCACGGCCGGCGGGGGCCAAACGCGCCCTGACCCGTCCCACGGCCCCGCCCCGCGGACCGCCCCGCCGGCACCCGGCACCGCTCGGCTGAGGCCACGGCCAAGGCGCGCGCTGGGGTCTCTGCCGGGACGCGGGGGAGCCGCACGCGCCGCCGCACCTGCGAGCTGCAGTACGTGGGGGGCTCGGGCGCGGGGCGCTGGGAGTCAGGCGCTGGGTACGCGGAGCTGGGCGCTGGGCACTGGGCAGGCTGCATGGGCGCGGGTCCCGGGTGCCGGGTCCCAGTCGCAGGGGCGGAGCGCGGTTGCCGGGGCGGGGACGCGGGGAAGGGCCTGGGCACGAGCGCGCCCCCCGCCTCGAGTCGGACCGGGGCGCACCCCTCGCCTTCGGCCGGCGCTCGGGCGCGGGCGGAGCTCAGCACCTGCGGCTGTGCCCCTCGGGTCCCGCCCGGCCTGGGGCGCCGGGCCGGGGCTGACCTGGGTCTCCGCGCGGGCGACCTTTTGGGGTTCCCGCTGGGCTTTCGGGTGCAGTCCCTTCCTGGAGACCGCAGTCAGTGCCACCTTTCCGGGCCGCGCCGGTCCTGCGGAGTGCGGGGAGCCCGAACTTCGCTCCAACCTGGGGAAAAATTCAAGTAGCGAAAAGGAAGCCCGAAATCTCTTGAGTGTCGGTGCCCTGGAGCCCGGCGAGAATCACTTGCGCGTGTGCGGGTGCACGTGTCTGACCGTGCCTGCGTGCGTGTGTGCGGGCGTGTGCTTGTGCACGTGTGTCTGAGTGAGTGTGTGCGTGTGTCCGAGCATGTGTGTGTGTGTCTGACCGTGTCTGCGTGCATCTGTGTGCGTCCGCGTGTGTCCATCTCTCCGCGCGCCGCAGACTGCGCTCCACGCGCCACGCGCGGGTTTCTCCCGGCGGGAACTGGAAGCGCAGCCCCGCCTCGGAAACCGAGCAGGGGCTTTCCGGAGGTCACGCAGTCATTTGAAAGACCGCCGCCTTTTCAGAGGCGGACCAGTCCAAAAACCTGTTTGCTCGGTGCTGGTCCGTGCCCTGGGCGAGAGCACTGCGGGTAGTGGGGAGGTCGTTCTCTATAGAGGCGTTTTGGGCGCTCAGATGGTTCATTTGAAGCAAGGTATTATTTTGAGGGTTTTTTTGGGGGGGGTTGAGGAGAGCTTTTAGTCTTTGACTAAATTGACTTCAGTCTTTACTAGACTCTTTCAAGAAAGTATCAAAAGTTGAGGGGCTGCCTTAAATAGAGTATTAAAACATGTCATTTTATTTTTGTTAAAGAATTTTCCTCTTTCTAGCTCAATTTTAAGCATTTCTTTAGATCAATGATAGAATCAATTGAATTGTGTCAAATATAATTACTAAATTCATGTGGAATTTGCATTATAGATTGTTAGAAATTTATTGAGGTATAATTTACAAATTCACATATCATAAAATTCTCCCCTTTCAAAAGCAGATGAGTTTTAGAAATTACCGCATCAGTGATTTAGAAATTTGATCGAGTTGTCAAATCTGGTTTAAGGACACATTCTGCACTTTGTAACATCTCTCATGCCGATTTATAGTCTGTGTCCCACGTAGCTCCAGACAGCCATGCAGTCTCTTAAGATAAAATTTGCCTTTTCTGAACATTTCATCTAGATGAAATACTATCCCGTTTCTTTCTGGCTTCACTCTCAGCAGGGTGTCTTTGCAGCTCCTTACTGTTGCACCACGTATGGGCATTTCATTCCTTTTCATTGCCAAGTACTTTTCCATTGCGTGGATGTACCATATTTGTCTGTTCACCAGCTGATGAGTCTTAGATTGCTCCCAACTTGGAGGGCATTTTCAGTCATGCTGCTGAGACCTGCAATTCTTTGTGAGCTCATATGTTTTCATTGCTCTAAGGCAGACACTGAGCAGTGGAATTTCTTCTGTGTGTGACGAATGTGGCTGGTGTTTAAAGAACATCATAGAATGATTTCTGGTAGAAGTTGTGTATTTACAAAATCTAGAAAATTCCTCGAGGAATAAATGTTTCTTGGTGGAGCATATGTGATTATTTTATTTACATAGGTTTGGGAAAGAAAACACGTTGATTCCTTTCAAATTTGGAACTCAAGTACAGCAAACAATTTTGAAAAAATTTCAGTGTTTCTTAGTAAGATTTTTTGCCTGATCTTTCAAAATGCTAAATGAGAGTGAATCAAGCTTAATCAAGACCACTGTTTCAAACAAAATGAGGAAGAGAGCAACTTGAAAATTGTCTTTTCAGATGTTGATGAGCGCCAACTCTGTCTTGACAGTAAATTCAGTGGGTTTTCTGTTCCTTTATGCAGAGTTTTAATCGCACTAGAAAAAATTATCACTTCCTCCGAGCATCAAAAAATAAACAGTGAACCCTCTGGTAATATAAACCCCCTTAATCATGATGCCATATAATTGTTTTCAAAAATAATTAAACATATCATTGTAAATGGATGTGGAGATATAAGGCCCAAGCATGAGTGATTCCATACACAAAATCCAAATATTAGATATAGACCCAGGACCCCAGCTTTCTGTTTGAAAGCTTCTTCCATTGGTAAGTGCTTTTCTAAATCTTGTTGGTTTCAAACGTTTTTTCATGTGTTCTATTGACTTTTTATAAATCATTATCAGTAACATTATGTAAAAAGAATTCTAGGTGAAGCATTTGTACATACCTGTAAAACCAAAAGCAGTTACTGTTTTTTCTTTTATTGCAAGTACAAGTGATTTCGAGAAATTGAACAGGTGTTCCACGTCTCACTCAAGTGAGATACAGTTAGTTTGTTCAGCTCTGGGCGGCAGGTAGCCATGCTGCGCATCCCTCAGCAGTATTATGCAGGCGTGGGACACGCTGCAGCCTCTGTGACACGCGGTGACTCAGTCCTTGTCTGTCCTTTGTCCCCTGAGGGTCCAAGAGGTGGATGGCCTCCTGGTTGGAGGGTGGAGTTCGGAAACGCCTAGATAAGAAGGGAACAATTCAGGCTTGCGTGGGTTCCTGGGTAGAGGAGGTGATCGCACCTAGAGCCTGGGGATAACAGAACAGGACTTCCTGGACAGGGATGCTGGCCAGGGGCTGGGTGTACTCTGAGGCCAGGTGGTCTGGAACTACGGCTGCTGTCGTGCTTGTCTGAGGGAGCAGCCACAGACCTGCACCCACAGACTGTAGAAAGGAACCCGGCTGCCGACCTGTCCTAGGCTCCTGGCCCCACAGGCTGAGTTTCCTTGTGAGCCTGAGATCTGCTGCCGTGCTGATGGAGAAGAAACCCTGTCTCCATAGAGATGGGGGGACCAGCAGAGGGGACTGCAGGTTTCGCTTCTGAGAGTGAAATAAAGGGCTAAGCTGAGGTCCAGTCTGGTAACCTCAGGCATAAAACTATAGAAAGCAGAAAGAGGTAAGGAGTCTTCCTAAGCATGATCCTATTTTAATGACTACAAAATGATTTATTTCCAGACTAATTTTGTTGGGCCAAGACAATCACTCAAGAGGAAAGATTGTTTGTAAAAGCGTGTGTAAAGGAGTGTGAATAAGGCTGCCTGTAACTTATATTAGTTTACTGTGTTGTATTAGTTTCTTGTGTTTGCTTATTGTTTAGTGAAAACCAGTACTTCTATCGTAGAGCTGTGGAGCCAGGTATAATATTCAATCCCAAAGTGTTGAAATGAGTCCCTTTGTCTTCTCTCCGAAGACAGCGTGAGATCTAGTAAGAACACAGACTGTGGGCATGATGCGTTCTGTCACTCAGGAAGTGTGGCAAGCATCTGTCGCCCCAAAGAAGAAGTTAGAAAGGTTGATGCCTCCTCAGAAGCCACCCTGCCTCTCAGTTCCTCAGCCCTATGGGGGGACGTCCTTGCCAGTCCTGCACGTTGAAGGACAGTAAAAGGGAAACCAGTGCTCTCTGTGCTTTTCAAACACGCCCAAAGCTGTCCCTGCCCGCGTGTACTGCTGCAGCTCAGGGACGGTGGTGGACATGCGGGGTACCCGCCTGACAGACTGCCGGAGGAGCAGGTTGGGGCAGCAGAGCAAGGGACACGGAACAACACAGAACAGCAGATTCTAGCAATACAGGGAACTGGGACTGGGCGGCTTTACTATCTCTGGCCGTGGATTCAGGGAGGGGAGAGAGTGAAGCTTGAGCCTCAAGTTCTTGGTTTTGAGGTGGGGGCAAGCACTGCTTGTGGATGTGGCAAAAGGAAAGGGGAGCCATGGGGATCCTAGGTGGTCCCCAAATCCCTGTCCTCCCCAGACCCTTGCAGTGACCCTAGTTGGAAGATGGTTGTCGCAGATACAGCTGGTCAGGAAGAGGCAGCTGGATTCTGGTGGGCTCTTGCCCAACACCGCTGGCTTCCATGTAAGAGGGGCCTCGGAGGGGAGGTACCCTGTGACCATGTGGACAGACTGGGGTCTCACCACTGCCAGCCAAGGTTGCAAAGCTTCACTGGCATTGACTAAGTGAGATTTGGAACTGAGTTTTCCTCCATGTCCACAAGAAGGAGCCGGTCACGCTGACATCCTGAGTTGCGATTGCTGGGCTCTTGAATCAAAAACAGATAAAAACAGATTCCTTGTTTGTGGTAATTCGTTCCAGCAGCTCTAGGCCTTGAAACTGTATGGAGGGAGCTAATGTCTCGAGAAGACCAGCTGGGGACACATCCAAGAGGCTTTAGAGGAAGACGCTCAGGAGTTGGGGTGACCTCGACTGTGGTGTGCAGAGGGAAATGGAAGACCAGACCTTCCTGGGAAGTGTGCAGAGTGAGAAAGGGACCTGGAGGGCCTGGAAACGCATTCCCTGGGGACCCTAGAGGACTCAGCAGAGAGGAAAGGGAGAACACTGTCATTGCAACAGCACAGCACAGCGTGGGAAGAACTTCCAGCTGGACAAGCAAAGAGTCAGAGCAAAGGCTCTGTGGCCAGAGGAGGAAGAAGGGAATGGAGAAGCAGGACGGGTGAGCCCAAGCCGTGGGCCTCTCCCAGAACCCCAAGGGGAGGGGAGGAGAGGACCCGCCAAGGAGGAAGGACAGGCCCAGGGAGCTGCACTTGATGTTGAGGGAGGGGCTCTGTTTTCCCCTGTGCTGCCCAAAGCTGAAAGTACCTGAGAGTTGGCCAGGAGCAGGGCTGGGGCCGGGGAAGAGTGGAGGCTTTAACCTGCAGTGCCTGTCACAGCTTTTCTAGGGGTGAGGAGTTATTTTAGTCTGTCTGCTCGAGAGGACTGTCTAGATTAAGGAGAGGGGACGACTGTCTGCTGAGGTCCCGCCAGCCTTCAGTGAGGGGCTTCGCTGTCCGAGTCCGTCCTCCCCCTGCTGAGCTGTTCCCGGGCCCCTCTTGGAGGAGGTGGTGAAGAGGGCCTGTAGTTTTCATGGCACAAAGGGAGGACGCAAAGCACTTGTCGCTCACAGATTTTTATTTTATCAACACTGTTAAAAAGCATAATTTTATTGACTTGCTGAAAACTTGCCATATTATCTGTAAATAACTATTGTTTGTCTCACTTGTCTATTGGCTCACTTCTTCACAGATTTTACCTCCGTGTGACCTGTTAGAAATGTGGACGAAGTCTAAAGGCAAACCACTGTTGATTTCCTGTCATCTTGCTTTGAATTGCTGTATCATTTTTATAGTTTTGTGTTGTTTTTGTTTTTGTTATTTTGTTTTTGTTCTTTTCTCTTACAAAAAACCAAACACAATAGACAGTGTCACACAGTATTTCACATAAGGCTTATAAGTGTTTGTTAGTTTACTTCTAGAGTTATCTTAGTCATAAAACGTATTTATATATGTTTAAATATTTTTATTTTAATTCTAATAGTCAATATTAATTGTTTCAATTTTGGTTATCTTTTAGTCTTTGCACATTTGTAAGGAAATATTTTAATATTAATGTAATAGTGGTAGAGAGTTATATGCTACTTTTTTCCTGGTAAAATTGCTACTTCCAGAATAAAAATCATTAAAAACACTGGATTTAAAAAAGAGAAGATATAACTTTTTCCTTGTGACATGAAATGTCCTATGAAACAGTTTTTCACTAGATAAAATTCCGGACATTAAGGCTATGTGAAGGATCATTTCCCAGTTTGCTGAAAGGCTTCATTTTGATATCACTGCACCCTGTGGTGATCACTGGTTTAACACAGAAATTGGAAAACAAATCTTTAAACAATGCCTAAGCCCTAAAAATACACCGTGTCAGCTATTGGCCGTGGTTCAGCGTGGAGTGCAGGTTTTGTGAGCGCAGTGTGCACTTGCCATGTGATGTTTTCACCAGAAGCAGAGATGTGAAAGGCAGATTTTTTTCCCCCCAACCAAATCCTTGCACCAACTTTCCATCATCATAACGTAGTGAGCTATCTAATGTAGTATTTTCTGGACAAATAGTACCAGTCCCGTAAACGATCACTAAGTGTTTTAAAACTTTTAATTCTGGAGTAGAGCTTTTGAGATAATATACACTGGAATGGGAACTAGAAATTTCAGATCCTATTAAGCAAAAGATAAAATCTACTGATATGTTGTTGATCTGCCAATTTAAAGAACAAAAATGACATCTAACCATATGCTCTGGTTTCCATTTAATAAATTATCTTACAATATCTTCCAGTACAATAAATTATAGTTTTTAGGGGATGCATAGTGTTCTACTAAAATATATATAGGAGTCCCAATTGTTTGGTATGCGAAAATGACCACATTGGGCTTTTAAAACAATATCACAGTAGAAAACTCTGTTAATTATTTTATACAATATGTACACATATCTTGATTATTTCATTTGAATAAACACTTAGACATAGAATTGCTAGGTTGGAGGATGTTAATTTGTAAAAGAGTTTTGCTATATTTTACACAAATTCTTTTCAGAAAGCCTATATACTGTACATTAAAAATAACATTTTTACTAACATACCAATATAGTTTCAAAATTTAAAATGTTTAAATCAATGGGGAAAGTAGCTCATATTTTTATTTCTTTGGGACGGTTAGCCTGAGTGTTTTTGGTTAGCAAATATGTTTACTAGACACGTGGATTTTTTTATGAGTTGCAATTTTATGTTCTTCGCCTATTCTTCATCTTTTTGTTTCTGAGAGATTTTTATTCATATTAACTCTGTGTGTTTCTTAGGTTGCAATTTTTGAGCCACCTTTTTAAGTTCCTTCCTTTTTAAAATCTCTAGGGTGCATCATTTTTCAGAATAATAAACATTTTTAGGTGTCAATGTCAAATCTATCCATTTTTCCTCATGCAATTTCTGACTTCGTGAAGCTTGAAAAATCATCTTTATTTGTTTATAGCACTTTTGGTGACTTTTACTTTAAATTTTTAATACTTTGGCAGTTATTTTAGTAAGGATTGAAGTAGGCATCTAAGTTTGTATTATTTATATTTATCTCCCAAGGCATTTGTTGTGTAACTGATTCTGTCCTCAATGATTTGAAATGGGTGCCATGTCCCCTCACCCCTGCGCCTGCCACAGCTCTCAGGTCCCTCAGGACTCCTCTGCGTTGTGAGGAACCAGGCTGTCCACCTCCTCTTCCCTTGCGGATGTCCCAGTGCCTAACTGCAAGGTCATTGCTGACTCACTAAGCTTTCCTGATCCCTAGCTGTCACCCGTGCCCAAAGCCCAGGGGGACCAGAGCATGCACTTCCCATATTACAGCTTCAAGCTTTCCCAAATCCCCGTGTTAGGAGTGAGAACACATCATTTTTTAAAATCTTATCTTCTTTTGATATGCTGAGGATTCTTTCATTATGGTTGTCATTTCCTTTTTTACCAGAGTGATTATTTTTGATCTGATTTCCTCTATAGCCTGAAGTAGTTGGTTCTTTGCTTCAGTTGCTCTCAGTTCAGAGACTTCAGGTGTGTGACTCCATGTTGATGTTTCCCGCACTTGTTCTCAGTGGTATGGAGGGCTGAGACTGCGTTTTACTTCTTCTTTTCATCATTTTCAAATCTCCCTAGGCTTCCAGGGACACAGGGTCCTTCCTGCGATGGTGGCGGAAGGTGGAGTGGTAGGTTTGGCGCCCCCGGAAGCCACCTGAGGCTTCCCCGAACCCCGGGTCTTTCCTGCCGTGGTGGTGGGTCGTGGAGCCAGAGGACCCAGGCTCCCAGACACTCACCAAGGCTTCCCGAATCCAGTGCACTTTCCCCTGATGGCTGCGGGGGCGGAGCCTGGGAAAACATTATTCACTACTGTTTTTTTTTTATTTGATCATTGCTTTACTGTCTTTCTCTGGAAACCTTACTGTGCAGTGTCTCTCGGCCCAGTCCTTCCATCTTATTCTCTCTTTGGCAACATCACATCGTGCCCCGGGGCACCTGCTCGGCCACAGCGGAATCCCCAAGGTGCGCACATCTGCCGTTCCCTGGCTACAAAGCAGGATTCTTCTCTTGGCATCCTGGTTCCCCTTTGGGCAGCAGAAGCAGAGGCTGTGGAGTCTGCTGACTGTGCCACGTCCAGGAACCTCAGGGTGCAGAGGGGCCAGCTGCACAAGCACCCATTTCACTGCCCGAGACCATTATTTCTCCACCGTTCTGTTCCTGCGCCTCTTCCTCCGAGCCTCTGCCTGCGCTGCTGTCTGCCACACTCATTCTTGCCCTCCGCCAGCACCCGGACAGAACTGTCCTTTGGCGAGTGCTCTGGTGACAGGTGTGGGGTCCGCTCCTGCCTCTGCCTCAGTCTGGTGACTGCATAGGCAGACTTCCTGGGCCTCCTGACTCAGTGACAGTGACCCTCTGACCTCTGTTTTTAAGTCAGCAGTCTGGATTCTTTTCACGTCCCTGGGACGACGACTTCCATAGTTCATCCGTTCTCACTCCCTTTTCTCGCAGTGCTTGGCAGACGGTGTTCTTCAGTGGGCTCCAGAGCTCAGCAGAGTGAGTCCGTAGAGGCCTTAGGGACTACGAGCTTCGGTCTGGTCCCTCAGCGTCTTCTCCCTTCCCGGCCTCAGCACCTCCTGCCAAAGCCTGAGTCCCAGTGACCCTTCTCTTCCTGTTCATGTGAACCACAAGACCCTTCTGCTTCCAGGAGCCTGACTACTTTTCCTGTTTGCCTTGCAACTAACCTGTTTCTCAGGCTCTGTGAGGAGTAAGGTATTCACTAAAATGCTGGACACTTTTGGAAGTTTTACAAAATTTAAATTTACTTTCTGAACACCACTTGCTAACTATAATCTATAGTCCTATCTACTGTGGAGGCTGAGGCAGGAGGATCCCAGAGTTTGAGGTCATCCTGGACCACTTGGAGAGACCTTGTCTAAAAAACAATACCCTGAAACAAACACACACACAAACACAAAAGTGCCTTATCTTTGTCTTCATTGTTATCGTGTGCTGTTATTTTATCTAAAGTACGCGGTGTCCTCACTATTCCGGGTCTCGCTGTATGACCCTTTCGGTGCACTGTGGTGGAGGATTGGAGACCCTACAGCACGTTTGTTAGGGATATTGCAGTTGTGCACAGGCGGAACCCCCATCAAATTAGGGTAAAGAGAAAGAAGGAAGTTCACAGTTTTTAGCATGGAAGTACTCATCCCTCAGCCACAGCTTGGCCCGGAGTGTAAATTTTGATGAAGACCCATTCTCCTCCTCTTCACCTGGGCTTAGTTCTCCAGCTCTGCTAAGTGGCCACGTAGCTGAGCATCATTCCAGGACTCCCTTCTCGGGAGAAGCTCACAAGGAAGCAGCTGGCTCTGTCCAGTAGCTCAGGCGCCCTCCAGGACAGGGCAGGGTGCTGCACTAGCCCATCCCGACACAGCTGCTGTGGCCAGAGCTGTCACCAGCCTGCTGGGCAGTTGCGAGTCCCATCCCTGGAGCGGGGAGCAGCGAGCTCTGGCTTTTGGGACAGCTCTGCACATCATTCTTGGAAATGATGGGATCAAATGCAGGGAGGGTGAGGAGGGGTGGCTCCTCCCAGCAGAAGTCCAGCAGGAAAAACGTTCACTGCAGACAGGTTCAGAAGCAAACAGGTGTACATGGGCAGATTAGACCCGCAGGACTATTGCATGTGCAGAGACTGCAAGCATGATCAGCATGTAGGTTTGCATGACAGTTATTGGGTGGAACAGCAGTGTTTTTTAATATTCTGGTTCAACTATATTCTTTGTAGCTTAAGTTGCCAAATAAGTAAACTTTGTATAAGTAAATTTTCAATATATGGCTCTTTAATTAATGGATTTTATTTTAAATTCTCCCCATTCAAATAATATTTCAAAGGGAAATAACAAATAAGAAAAAGGAATTTTTCCCCCTTATATCATTGTTTTTGCAGCTAATGTTTGAGGAAACACATTGACACATGGCTTAGGAGATGTTAGAAAAGAAAATCATTGAACTGGAAATTAAAAAGCTTTGTTGTGCAGCCAACTCAGGTTTTAATTGGTCATGTGACCCTGAAAATATTTTAATTTCTTGAGATTTTTGTCCACATGCTTTTACCACTATGAATAAGATTCTTTAAGTTCTCCAGGGTGAAGTCTGGACACTGAGAAAATGACCACTACTATTCTAGATAGGCCTGTAATTACACCCTTTAATGCTTCATGTACCATTGATTTTCTGGTTCATGCTTGAGGGTGGTTGTAAAAGTGCTTTTAAAAGTTTTCAATGAATCCTAGAACTCAGTACATGTATCTTCCAGATGAGAAGTTAATTAAATTTGAATAAACAAATGCCTACTGAAAAGCACCTTCTTGGGTGTAGGGATTGTTTTTAGTGATGTAGTGTGTGTAGGAAGGGCTGAGACCCCGTCTTTTCTAGAAGATACTTGTAACTCCACCACTATGGGGAGTGGGGAGGTCATATGCTCAGCTGTCCTGCAGAGTGCAATTGCTTCCACGAAAGAACTAGGTGGTGTCAGGGTGTTTCACAGAGGGGAAAGATCAGCTCTGAGGTTGGGTGGAAGGCTGTACGGGACATGCAGACACTGGGCTGGTCTGTGAAGGATGGATGGCTAAAACATTTCTGAGTTACAGAGTAATAAGAACAAAGGGGCAAATACAGGGCCGAATGAGACAGAGCTGTGTAGAATTTGGGGGGAGCGAGGTGGGTCTGGATGGAAGGAGGACTGGGCTGCAGTGGAGGGTCTTGTATCCTGGTATGGAGGCGTGAATGTGTTGGTAGCGGTCGTTCTTGGATATTTGGGATCATATCATCAGTGATTCATGATGCAGAAAGTATTTCGACTGGTTCATATGGGGACAGGTACAGAGTGATTTATATTTTTAAGTGGTACTGGGGGGACGTCATTGGAAGAATCAGTAAAACACTGAAGAGCTTTGGTTTGCAGCCGTTCCATATGAATTATGTTGGGTGTTCCACACAGGTTGGGAAGCCAGGCGAGGCCTTGGAGATAGAACTGGACTTGAAGCGAGGCTGCTGCTCGCTCACTGTATTACTTTGTTTATCCTTTGCATTTTCAGCTTATTTGTAGGGAGAGACACAGTGAGCACTTGCGGTGTTATGGTGGTAATTAGTGACTGTGAGAGCCCAGCTAGCCCTCCCAGGGCTGCTCTAGAATTGCTCATCATCCTTCTTACCTGGAGGTTGTATTACATGTGCGCCAGCTTTAGACTGGTTCTGGGAGGTCCCTGCATTTTTAAGATGAATATCAAAGACAAAGATTTTCAAGTAAAAATAAAAAACATATTATAAAACTTAGGCCAATTTAAAAAAGTAATGTTATATCTAAATGGATAGTACTTTCTGAGTTTAAATGTGGCAATGACAGCCTAGAGCTAAAGTCACATATGTGTGTCTGAATGGATTTATAAAGAAATTGTCCTCATTCGTACAATCTAAGGGGGAACTTCCAAAGAAAAGCGCTTCTCACTCTTTTCTACCAAAGAAGACCCAGAAATCTAGTGGCATAAGTGAATCCAGAGGCAAAATCCTCCATAAAAGACCATTTATTTGTAATTTCATATGCAACTTAGAAATTTATATGCTTTTTCATTCTACTTAACAATGTATTTTATTTTAATGTACAAATAATGTTTGAGATGTAACCTGCCACATCAACTTCCCTAGATATACAAGATTTGTCCTGTGGTTGTGAATACTTTCTGCACACAGCCAGATCTTCCTGACAGTACTGGCTTCCAGCCGAAGCAGGACAGCCTGAGCAGTCTATGGGACCCACAGGCTCCTAACAGAGTAAGCACTCTATGGTTCTCAGCATGGATGAGCTAATAATCCAGATTTCCACGGTTAGAATTCTTGTAGGTTTGTGCAGAATGGTTTAACTTGCGCAGCCCCATCACTGCTAACATAAACATGGACGGCAGTATGTTTACGTAAGGATGTGCATGAAATTAGGTTCCAAGAAAAACATGCAGTTGGAGACTTCTGTCTCTCCAGCTCCCACGGCAGTGAGGGAAAAGGCTGCGTGGGCCTGTGACGCTGCCCTTGGCTGCCGCGCTCGTGAGCTTCTGGGCATCGTTTGTTCCTATTTAATTTCTCAGTTAGGACTGGGAGGGAGGGGGAGGCTGAGCGAATGCTGTTTTGTGAATTGTGAGGAGGTTTTAAAATTAGGATTTTTTTCCCCTGTTAGCTCTAAGTTAACTTTAAAAATAGGATTCCTTCCTGATTTTGTTGCACCAAAGATCCTTGCATAAATTAGACAGACAAAATTTGCTTGAAGATTTGCTGGTCAGAACCGGAAATTACTTCCCTGAGCTTGGATCCAGACAGCTTTCATGATTTGGTTACTCAGCGCGCAGCTGCCTTGCTTTTCATGGTGTTGTGATTGTGGTAACAGGGGCGTGGGCTGGGCTGCGGCTCAGTGCCGGGGCCCTTGCCTCGCATGTGTGAGGCCCTGGGTTCCATCCAAACACACAGAAGGAGCCGGCATCTGGTTGTGCTAGTCTTCTCGCTGCACGGATTGGATCGCTGCAGGGGATTTGATTATTTACCCTGTAATGATTCAGTGTAGTTTAAGAAGAAGACAACAAACCCAGGAGTCAGGAGGTGGAGGCTTTTTTCCTTTAAAGCAAGTTCAAGTTTATTTTGAACTAGAGTATTGCGAACAGTTCAAATATTTGATTTCTGAAGCACAAGAGAATGAGCTGATTCTGAGTGTGTTACCTTCTTAGTGTGACTCTATCAACTTCCAGAACATTTGAAGCTTGCTGTGTTTCCCTTCCTGTGCCAGCTTCTTTGCACCTTCCGTGGAAGGGAGCAGTATGACTTGTAAAGTGAATCTGGGGACTCATCCTGGCAATGACAAGGTCTTCTCTTTGTAAATTTTTATTCTGAGCCAGTCTCACGAACTTGCACAGGCTGGTCTTGAACTCACAATCTTCCTGCCTCTTGTCTTACCCGGAGATTAAAAATAATTTGTTGGGGGGGTACTGGAGATGAAACTCAATCTCAGTTTCACACTGAGGTCTTTTGCTTTTTCGAGACAGGGTCTTGCTGAGTCACTGAGTTGCCCAAGCTGGGCTGACATTACCACTGCTGAAACAAAATGTGTTTTAAAGATCTTAGATCTGTGAACACTAAATTATCCCAGCAAGACTGGATTTCTTTCATGGACATTTGCTGCCTTCAGGAGACTGGGTGTTTGTGTTAGAGTTGGGTGACTTATTTTATTTTCAGTCCCTGATATAGACTAATAATCCCTGGGGAAGTTAAAGAAGTTAAAAACAAAAAGAAGCCAAATCCTCGTGTATTTTGCCTAGGAGTGCTGTTCTCTAACTATGACTAAATTATAGTTTAAATATCTCCTTACCGCTGAGGACTATGCTGGCTTCCCTGAGGTCAAGCTGCACAGGACAGGGTCTTTGCCTTTGATGGGGGCAAGGGCAGTGCCGTGTAGGCAGACAGCTACAGAACGATGTGACCAGAGGCACCAGAGTGATATGACTCATATCTGAGCACGCTCAAACGTGTTTGTATGTCATTTTCAAATCAGGGATGGTTTCTCAGAGGAGGGAACATTACTACTAGATATCGAAGGCCAGCCAGTCGTTTGCCAGGCCCCAGGGAATGTGTGCTGGTAAGAAGAAAGAGACCTCAGTGCGCAGTGTGTTAAGGGTCCTGATTCGTTCAGTGTAACAGGTTGGGTACTCTGAACCAGCAACAGATAGGGCTGGAGGTGAGTCAGAAAACACTCAGAAGCACCTTGCTGGACACTCAGTGTGCACTGGGGTGAGGGTTTTGAACTGGGGGCGTTGTACTATGGAGTACTGGCTGACAGTCCATGTCCTTGGCAACGTGGCTCTCCCCTTGGGAAGGAAAGGGACTTCGGGGGAGAGGTGGGGCTAGGCTTGTGTTTTGGGTGGTTATAGGTTCTTAGATTAGTTAACTGGCTGATGCCTTCTGAGCTGTAGATATGGATGGAAAGTCTGACTGGAATTGCTTGAATGTTAGGGCGTGGAACTATGGAGATGTTGACACTGAAGATATAAACATGGGTTTAACTGCAGATAAGAATTGAAGACCTTTGCAATAAAATGTTGTACTGAAATAGAATTACATGGTCAACTATTGTACATACAGCTTTTGCAGGAGAGCAGTGTGATTCAACTCTGAATCATGTGATCATATTTTCATCTATGGACAAAAAAATTATGAAGCTCTGAAAGTAATTTTAAATGAGATTTAATAGGAAATAGACTTCTTTTCTAATATTTAGATTTTGTCAGATGTGGGTTCTGATGCTTTGTTCTTCTGTCAGTTTCTCTAAGTCTCCCAGCAAACAGTTGAGTCAAGCCTCTTTTCCAAGGGAGTAGGAATTAGTTCTGCTCTGATTTCTGGTTAGAGACCGTTGGAGAGCATCTGGGAAAGCGTGTGCAGAGCAGGTATGGATTCTCGGTCACTTGGAGAAGCAGGAGCCCTGGCCCCCTGCTAACCCGGCCCTCCTCACATCTTCTGAGATGGGAGCATACTGGGAATGGCTGGTCCCACTCAGTCCTGTTGCCTAGCAGTCCCTGCACAGCAGTCATAAAGGACTGTTGCCGAGCAACCGGGAGGCCCCTGGAGCATCAGACACAGACATTGTCAGTGGCCGTGGGCCTGCCCCATGGGAGAAGCAGAGCCACATGACAGGGGGAAGGACGTGCCTCCCCCAGGGACACCAGGGCTGTTAACAGTGAGTGTCTTTCTTTAGGGTTGAAGAAAGTAACTTGTGTTCTGCGAGTCATTACAATTAGTGATGTAGATCAAATTAGACATGAGCTTGAGGCAGGGCAGGTAGTGTGGGAAGCTGGAGTTTTCACTTCAAGTACTTTCATTCTGGTTTCTGTCTCCTTCAGGCTTAGTTTTCTGGATCAATGAGAAGTACTTTTTCATTGTACTGATGGAATACACAACCTTCTGTATTAACATTATGTAACCAAAGCAAATATTTACATTTGAGAGAAGCCATCGAGCTGATTCTGGTTTGGTCAAGGGTACTTGATGATGAAGTATTTGGTTCAATAGCAACACAAGAGTTTGCCCCTACTGAGATACTGCCTGGGTTTTTCTTTCTATAGAGAAAGGTCAGAAAATAGCAGTTTGCCAGGAATGTGCCTTATTTATTTTTTTAATATGTAAAAGAGAGTTGACAAGAGTCCCAAAGAAGGCTGAATTAAGCTATTGAGATGTAAAGGTTTCCATGTTGAGCAGTGGCTTTTCTTGAAGATCCAGGCACAGATTTTAAAGGCCAAGACATAGTCCTTTCAGTGTATTGGAGTAACAGAAGATTGGCTGGTTCTTCTCTCTCTCATATATATATATATATATACCCCCACCCCCAACCTTGTATTGAAGATTGAACCTAGATATCGGGTTAAATAACCCTTAGTCGTGGGCCGATCAGGCCCACAATCTCCCAAGCGAGTGGATAGCGAAGGCTTAGATAAATGAGACATTTGAAAGGATTTCAGGGCTCCAGGAGGGACTAACTCTCTCACAGCTTTGATATTCTCTGAGTTTAGACAAAGACTTCTCAGGGCAGCCTGTATTTATGTGGTTTACAAACAAAGGAGGGAGATACTCAAGAAAATGCGGGAATCTGGGCAGGACTTTTCCAAGTAATATTTTATGTTAATTTAGGAGAACTGTATTGTGGAAAGGCCTTCATAGCAGGAGTGAGATGCCTGTAGCTACAATCTCCTTTAAGTTAATTTGGGCTGGAGCTAGAGGTCCTCATCCTTATCTTGTCCTTTGAGATGCTGCAGCTTCATAGGCCAATACAGGCCTCAGGGTGACCAGGGACTCGCAGAGGTTTACTTAGGATGAGTCCACTGCCTATCTTCAGACAAGGTGCCTAAGCCTAAGCTTTAGACAGCTCACAAGAAAATATGGAAGGCCAATTGCATAATATTAAATCCTGCTCAGAACCACTTTGTTGTGGTCTCCAACACCCAGAGCCTTTGCACTGAACTATATCTGTAGCTATTTAAAAAACAAATTAATTAATATTATGAGACAGGGCCTCACTAAGTCTTTAAGTTGCCCAGGCTGAGCTTGAACTTATGATCCTCTTGCCTCAGCCTCCCAGAGCACTGACATTACAGGCATACACCACCATGCCTAGCTTTTTCTTTTTTTGGTAAATACTTAAAAACTTTACAAATTCTTAGCAAGACACACACACAGGGTATTTGTTTTTTACTCTTGCGTGCACACTGTATCTAATCAGAGTATTCCTAAGGTGTTACATCAACTGTCATGGAACAAATAAACCTTTTTCTAAGGTGCTTTATATAGTTTCCACTCTATATATCATTGGCAGGCACATTCTATATCCTGTATGAGAGTATTAAATAATCTGAAACATACTAAACAGAGTGAGTGGTAGGTATTGGTCTGTGTGACTTAAATTCAGAATGTCATTTAAACCTGCTAACATCTCTTAGCAAAAAGCACTGTTACTAAGGAAACTTTACATGCACCAAAGCTTAGCCTTGCCTAGAAAGGTTGGGTAACTCTGCCGAATGTACACAGTATAGATTTGGAATCAGAAAGTCTATTTGTAGAATCTGTGCTTTTAATCACTGTAATTTACCATAAGTGCCACATTATTTCATGAGGGCAGTTCAGTCTCAATTCACAACAGGCTTATTTTTAAATTACAATGATACATTGACAATAATTTTCAGATAAAAATTATGCTTCCCTGAGAGTTGATTTTCTTTGGCTCATTGCACTTATGCCACACAAAGAAAACTTAACATTTTCTAAACTCTGATAACACTCATCTCACAGAATATAAACATCTGTGCTCTTTCTTCCTTCCACCAGGCTTTTTCTGTACTTGATTTGTGCACTTTCGTCAACCTGTTTAAATACCTGAGTTCAAATGTTCTCTTTAAAAAGTTCTCCCACATTGCTTCCCAGGGTTTGGATAACTGGTAAAAGCTCTTTTTGGGTGAACCACGCTCATGAATACCCGGATGTTGTAGTTTAAACTCAGACCCCACTCGCCGTCCTCACTTGGGGCCTACTTGACTTCGTCCACGTCACCCCACAACAGACAGCCGAGTCTGAGCCCTTTCTCATTATACCAGCAGCTGTTACTGTCACAGGCCGCCTCCATTCGGTTTCCTAAGTGGTTCAGACTTGTTCAACATCCTGAGTCTGCCGTTATGACAGTCATTTACTGATGGACAGACTAAAACCTGTCTGTATGAAATATCACCAATCTCTTTCTGATTAGAAAAGAACATAATTTAACTTACAAAACAGAAAATGCAGAAAATAAATAATTAAAATCTTAAATATAACCTTCTTTAGGAGTAACTCAGTAGCAGTTTGTTATGTACGCAATTAACTGATATGCTTTAAAAATGAAATCGTGATTATGCTGTCCATGCCAAGTCTTGTTTGTTCACTTAACATTTTACAAAAAATTTCCCAAGGCCCATATTATATATCCTTCAAGATTTCTTGGAGAATCGAATAATGTTAAACAGAAGAGACATTAGAGCAAAGGTCTGAATCCCTCCACAAAGCTTTGTAGCTCTATGATCTGGGAAGTTATTATTTCTGAGATTTGTTTTGTCATTTGTAAAATGGAGATGTTGTTTTGAATATTTAATGAAATAATGCGATGCCTATACATTAATCACTAGTATAAAATGTTAACTGCTAGAATTTCTGGCTGCTTGTGGTTAGATGCTCGCTCTTTTGAGGCATGCGCCATGCTTTATTGATCAGCATTCTCAGTGACTTACTGCTCACCAGTGCAGCTCTGGCCCTCTCTGCCTGAGTTTTAGGGTTCCTTACAATTCAGCCTGATCTGATTAACCATATTTTTCACAATCTAAATTCTCTCTTCTCTGCAAGTCATTTCTTTACAGTTGCTTACATTATGTTTATTTCCACTTTGCCTTCCTTTCGAGGGGCTCCCTAGTACCAGCTGTATATTTGGGATACAGTCTTAGGCAGAAGAGGAAATGAATTCTATGGAAAACTGAGATTTATTAAAAATCAGTCCAGCTGGGGACAAGGGAACCCTACAATGACTAGTAACTGGGTGTGACCTTTTTTGTCTCAGGTTAATTCTTGGAGAAAAATCTCAGTTGAGGGCCATCAGCCACCCAGTCCTCTCAGCTGGGACAAGTGGGTGAGTCTTCTGCAAGGTGGCATTAAGTGGCATGACACGGCATCTTTCACAGCTGCCCCGCCATACCCTCCCTCTCCTTTGTGTGTCAGTAAGACTGTCCGCACTTGTGTTTCCCAGCAGAGCCGCACACTTGCTGACCTGGGGCAAGGACGTGGAGTGCAGCGTGCACCTCATTAACAGAAAAAGTACCCCAGCAGCCAGCGGAAAGGGTTTCCAGTGCCAGGTCTGCAGCATTATTGGATGGTATGGTGTACGATTGAATTATAATCTAAAGTTTAAAATATGTATACATAAGTTTGTATTGGTACGAATAAATGACTGAATAAATAAATGAGTAGGAAAATAAGACAAATTTCTTGTGCAGAACAACTGCAAATCATGTATGTACTTACCTCATTCTCAAGGAGGTGGGAAATGCTTCCCTTCTTAACTGTGGGCTTCAGTAGTGACTTCTCGCCAAAAAGTGTGATGGAAAGTGGTGGGCCTGGGTGGAAGAGAGCATCCTGACAGCAGAAAAACCCGACAAACCCTATTTCAGCAAGTCAGCATCATATCACATTGATATTGCAGACCCTTAACTGATAAATACATGTTTGCCTCTGTGCAACCTCCCCACGTCTCATAATCTCAGTGTAATTAAAATCATGAGACAAATCCCTATTGAAGGGCCTTCTACAAAATACCTGGTGAGTGCCAAGTGCCACAAAAACAAGAAACGGTCACAGCAAAGAGGAGACATAGTGATTAAATACACTATGATATCCTGGAACACTAAAAAGATTAGGTAAAAACTAGAGATTAAAAAGTATAGAGTTTAGTTGACAGCAACATGTTTTGGTTCATTAACTATGGCAAATGTTCCCAAGACATTCATAATAGGGAAAACTGGGTGTGAAATTATATAGAAACTTTCTATTTTCAGATTTTTTTAAAACACTAAAGCTAATGTAAATAATAAGCTTACTTTTTAAAGGAAGTTGATCCAGGAATTCCACTTCTGGGTATACACCGACAGACTGGAAAGCAGGGTTTTGAAGAGGTATTTCTGCCCTCTCGTTATCCACAATGGCCGAAATGTGGAAGCAGCTGAATGTCTATTGACAGACAAATGGATAGACAGACTGCTCCTCTGAAAAGAAGGAGACGCCGACACAGCTGTGCACCTTGAGGTCATTATGTTAAGAGAAGCCAGCAGTCACAAGACAAATACCGTAGGAGTCCACTTAGAGGAAATATCTCAAATAATAAAATTCATAAAAGCAGAAATAGAGCGGGGATTCCAGAGAGAGCCAGGAAGGAGAAATGGAGATGGATGTCCAGTGGTCAAGAGTTTCCGTTTTGCAAGATAAAAATTTTGGAAATCAGTTGCATAATATTAAGAATGTACCTCATATTGAACTGTATCCATTAAAATGGCCCAGGTGATATATTTTACATTATGTGTATTTTTGTACAGTTCAGAAAAGAATCACCACTGAAGTAACTATTTTCCTTTTAGCTTGTATCCTCAGGACCCTGTGTGAGGGTTAATTATCCAGGGATATAAAGCAGTAGAGATGTTAAGAGAGCAAGACAGTGAGCATGCTGTATTTCAACCAGCAGTCACCCCAAAGTCCACATAGAAGCTCCCTGGCACCCAGCAGGATGGACCGCTCACGGGCGGTTAGGGATTGAAGGCTAGGCCAATATCCATTGGCAGCACTAGGGGCTTCTGTAGTCGAAAATAAAACCTTCTTTGAGCAGAGGCTGCAGCACTAATTATCTGTGAAGTGATATTTAGGTTGGTAGCTTCACTTTCTTCTTTGAAAGCAAAACAAGTACCCTAGTATGCGCACTGTGCATGTCTTCTGTTAAAATCATAGAGCACATGATCAAGAAGAGGGATATATGTATGTGTGTGTGTGTGTATATATATATATATATATATTTTTTTTTTTTTTTACAAGTACCCATCAATGTCTGGAATTATCTTTGAATTTTTCTTTTTTTTTGTCTTTTTGAAACAGAGTCCCCCTATGCAGTTTAGGCTGGCCTTGGGCTCACTTTGTGGCCCAGGCTGGTCTCAGACTTACAACAATTCTCCTGCCTCAGCCTCCTCCTGAGTGCTAGGATTACAGGCATGCACCACTACGCCTGGCGGATCTTTAAAGTTTTAAAGTGATGGTAGTCATATTTGTGCTACAAATGACAGTTGGGTTATTTTAATAAAGGGAGATTCAGTCAAATAAGGGTTGTCAATAGCTTTAATCCTACTTTCATTTTCTGAGGAAAAATTTAATATATGCATAATTGATAATTGTAACTAACCATTCACATGGAATACAGTGCGATGTTTTCATACATACATGTGTAATAATGAACGGTATTAGCATACCCATCATGTGAACATTTATGTTTCTTTGTGGTTGGAATATTCAGAACCCTTTTCCAGCTGTTTAAAAAGCATAGAACGTGTCAGCTTTAACTGTGGTGCAGCAGAACACCAGAATTTGTTCCCCCTATTAATTGTAACTTTGTACCCCTCCTCCAGCTTAGATTGGCCCTACGCATGTGATTATGCCGTGGCTGTTCTTTCCCCTTTAGATTCAGGGTGTCTTTGAAACTCAGTTACATGAGAGTGTAATTTCTTTGGTAATCTTTTCCTCTGGAAGCCAAAGTAAACTCTTTCAAAAGTCGCGGTGCTGAAAGGGAGCTGTGAGGCGCAGCAGTGGGACTGCAGATGCTCTTCCTAAGGTTCCCAGTAAACCTAGGCAGAAAGGGAGGAAGCATGCGTTTGTCTTTGTTGCTTCCCAGGGCGTCATAACTGCACATTCTCTCATTCATTGCACAGAAGCGTGCTTGAAGGCCACAAGAGCAACCTGGAGAGGCGGGCAGGATCGATGCTCCCACGTCCACCCCACGCAGGAGGCTCTGTTCCTTGGGCGATGGCACCCCAGATCTACCCCTGAGAAATGGGCTTTGGAGCCAGGGCGGGAGTCATGCTGGGGCCTGTATGACATCACAGGGTCCCAAGGCCTTTTTGTACTGCTGATCTGTGAACCGGGCAACGTGAGAAGCAAGAGACATGGGGAGTAATCACCATGTCATTTGACAACTTAACATAATCATAATGTAGTACAGTTGACATTTTTGGGAAAAAAAGATACTTTGAGAATCACAGTGACACATCACACATGTAACTCTTGGGTTTTATACAAATCCGAGGCTGTTTTCTCAGCAGTGAGGAGACTGCCAAGGACTAGTTGAAGCAGGGTGCCTCCCCCAGGAGGGCGCTTACAACTGGGGGAAGAGGTGGATCGAGGGGGCAGGGATGGAGGGTCTCGCAAGGCAGAACCTGTGCAGACGGAGTTGGAAGAGTGGACTGCGGAACATTATGCCCCTAGAGGAGGCAGGGTGTGATGATTTATTAGAAAGAGACCAGATAGCTCACAGCACTGATCCCTAAATGCATAGCATGAAGTTAGATCCCCGTGCTCTGAATAACCCTAGCAGAGTTAGCCAGCACGGAGGAGCAGAGAAAGAGCCGCGTGATGAGTCCTAACCTCAGGAGAAAAGTGAACAGGTGATATCTGTAAAACAGGAAAACACGCTCTCCCACCACATCCCTGTGCTCAAGCAAGTAGACTGCCCGAGGGGGGGAGGGGGTCCACCTCCCGGCCCGTTGGGAGAACGGACAGGAGGGAGAATGACCGGTAGAGCCCTTGGCCAGCGTGTGCAGGGCCGCGGGGTCAACCCCCAGGACCACAGTGCATACGTGAGTAAGTCAGGCGGAAGTGAATCTTGTTAATTTTCACACTATCCAGACTGTTTCTTTTTGAGACTGTCAAAAAAACCCTATTTGTGAGCAGCTAATCTTGAAGGTTAAACAGAACAGAGTAAGACAGAATATCCCACGAACAGAAGAGCAGTGCAGACGCTGGGTAAAGAAGAGCAAAGGGAGGTAAAGAATAAGGGTTGGCGCAAGTCGTCAGCCCTCAGGGAAAGGGTCTGTTCGTGTCCACAGTGACACAGCTCATCTCTTTCCTTTGCCCACTAAGTATTCACTCAAGCCTTTGCCCCACGCGTCCTGTGGCTAGCATGTTTTAGGAACTGGAGACGCAGAGCAAAGACCTTTGCAGCTTCTTGGAGTTGGTGAGTGACCTCAGAATGCTGAACTAGATACAAAGTGACTGAGGTGGTGAGAAGACCGAGTGGCCTTTCCCTGTGGGCGCTCCTGGGATGGTGCTGTGACCTCGACTGTGTGAGCAGCAGCGGAGGGGTGGGAGGTGGGTTGTATGTGGTCAAGACGACAAAACGAGACTCAGTGGTGGACCCAGAAAAGGGAACGTTTTTGCTTGATCAGAGTAGAGTTTTCCTGAAGTCACACCAAGCTGCCCCTGGTGTGTTGGAGGAGCAAGCTCAGAATCGCACGTATTTAGGTGGAGGGTGGGAAAGGCTGGGGGGGCCGGTGAGTAATTCACTCATGTCAGAGAAAGAAGTTCTAGGATTTGTTCTTAAAATCACTGGTGTGGGAAAGGGCTCTGCTGAAGACAGTGCAGTGGGGGCAACAAGGCTATTTTCTTTCCACCTCCCTTTTTTTTTTTTTCCCCATCTTTCTGAGACAAGGCTTCACTCTGTAGTTCAGGCTGGGCTTGCACTCACTTTGTAGCCCATGCTGGCCTCAAACTCGCAGCGATCCACCTGCCTCAGTCTCTCAAATACTGGGATTACAGGCATGTGCCACCACGCCCAACAACAAGGCTACCCTTGTACTACAGTTGTTTTAGTCCTTAATGCTTAGACCTTAGCTAAATCTCTTGTCTCTGAGCATTAGCTCTACTTCAAAGAAAGAGAAATGGTAATGATATGCGTGTCAGAAGTCTCTAATGAAAATTGCAGAAAATAGGGAGTGCAAATGAATTCATCCAAAAAGCGAATGTAATGGGATGTCAAGTAGAAGGTGGAATTCAAGATGTTCATTGTGTAGTAGGCACTTGGAAAATGGTACAGTTCCTAGGAGGAGCTAGAGCCTTGAGAGACACAGACTGTTTTAAACAGTCCAGAAAGTGAAAGTGATATCTACAAACGTAGCAAGCCCATCTCCGCTTATCTGGGATTTGAGAAAATAAAAAGCTTTCTAGATGTGTAGTGAGAACTAGTAAATATATACAACATTAAAAAGATGTACCAGGTCAGTTATTCCATGTTGTCATCATTTACTTACTATTTGTCTCTTAGCTCAGTCTGCAGTGGTTTGTTTTATATCAAAAGGAGCCTGCCTTGCGAACCTCAGTTTGCTGTATCAGAGGTGGTCTCAAGCCTGTGCTGGACCCATCTGGCAAGCTCACGCCTGCCAGATGCTGAAAGTTGCTCGGGTTTGGTCGGAACTGAGGATCTGGGTCACAGTCAGTTCCCATTTTTCACCCACCTTGTTGGTGTGCATCACTGCATAGTGTGTGCCAGCCATGAGGAAGTCACAGCCTACTCGGGTGGTTGAGCTACAGCCAGATGATTCCAAGGAGAGGGAGTGATTGCGCTGACTCAGGGACTGTGGCGGTTAGACTCGTCCGCCGCCCGTCTGATGCGCACCTGCTTCCCGCTTCCCTGGCCCGGCTGTGGTCACCCCACGTCCTTTTAGTTTCTAACGTGCAGTTTGTGTTGTGTTTTATAGGTGTACAGTTCGTTCCTGCCTTTGTGCTTTACAATGGTGTGTAGCAACACTGGTTCTGTAGCAACGGCACTTTGATTTTGACTTTTGATCTTTTCCTAGGCTAGAAATACACTCTGACGGCACAGGAAATAGCAGGAAGCCGCAGCTCCGCATCGGCTGGGCTGATCTAGCCCTTTTTATATTTCACTAATGTAGATCCCAGTACTTAGTGCCAAGGACCTGCGGAGGTTCGTCTTAGCTCTGACCCCTGCAGAAAGTCTTCGTTGGTAAATGAATCCCTTCCTTTGCTATTCACATCTAGTGACGTGTGTTAAACTGGGCCCATGGGCAACAAAATGCTATTGCTGGAAAAGTTGGAAGAAAACGTTATTCTAGATTTATGTCTTTACATATTGTCAGTACTGGAAACTTTTGAAAATATTTGCAAAATGACAAAAGCTAACCTTGATAGGAAGTCAGGAAAAAGAATAATCTAAGGCTTTCTCTGGGCAGTCCCCAATGTAGGGTCAGACTGCCTATAAAGAAAACAAGGTTACTTGTGGTGTTAAAGCAAAATAAGCAGGGGGCCATCTGGGGATATTTCTGTGCTTGGAACTTTCAGGCAAGCAAATTGAAACTTCACTGAGGACAAGGCTTGTCTCTGATTACTCTTGAATTGAGCCAATTACAGATAGCTAAGTAGCTGATTGGTTAGCTGAATGGGGAGTCCCGCCACCATATTGAGGCATATCCAAATAAGGCCAATGGCCAGCCCTAGCCAATCAAGTCATTTCTCTATTCCTGGGTTGAGCTGTAAATGTCTGTTCTTCAGGTTGTCAGAGTAGAGTCTCAGCCTCTCCCAGTTTTAAGTGCTATCTGATTTGTGAATCATTCTTTGTCCAAATAAAACTGTTAAATTTATTGAGTGTTCCCAAATCTCAGAACAATTGCACAGAATAAACTATCGAGTGCTTTCTAGTCCATGTTTTTCGGTTTACTGTGCTACTTCTTACGTTCCACAAGAGAGGGGAGAAGTAAAATTGTGAATTACTTGCGCCTCCTCATCAGAAAAAATGAAAATGCCGGATACACTGACTTCAAGTCTGCTTTAATCCATTTTTAAACTTGAGATTGGCCTCTCCTCTGCCAGGTTAGTCTAACCATGGCTTCTTCCACTGGCGAAGAATTCCACTGCGTTTGTCCCAGTTGGCAGGAGAATGTGGCCTGGCAGGTGGGCTGTTGGTCAAGGGCCCCTTTTCTTTAGTCATGTTTGCCCTCCCGTTGTCTGCTTTCTGCCCAGTTACTGAACATGGCCTGTCTGTCCCTTCAGGGCGTGGGCGTGCCAAGTTACTTCAGAAACAGGGTAAATTAAACCGCAGCCTGAACTCAGCAGGCTGCAGTTCCTTTAACTGTCCACTGACCAGAGCCGGGCTCAGGGGCTCCTCACAGCAAGGCAGCATTGCTGGTGGATTGCTGCGCCACGTGCAGTTAGAACAAAACTTCTCTCTTTTCAATTTTATTTTAAACTTCAAAATTAGTACAATTGCTAAGATTAAAAAGCTTGAAAATAGTTTTTAAATTTTACTCACTTCAAGTTTGTTTTTGTGCCTGGTGTGGTGATACACACATGCAAGCCCAGCACCCTAGGAGGCTGAAGCAGTAGACCGTATGTGAAACCTGTTAGATATGTTTATAAGATAACTAAATTGAGTATTCTTGACTACCTGGAGGAAATAAAAATTTAACTGCTAAAGTACTCTACATGGGTTAAATGATATGTAAAAAGTAAAGGTCTACCATATGTTATCAGGTTTTACCCTGTGACAGTCATAATAAAATTGTGGTGATTTGTATTCATTACAAATATGTGTAGGCAAAAAAAAAAAAAAAATATGTGTAGGCTGTAAAATCCCAATTTACATATATTGGAAGACACATAATATTTTGCCTGAATTAATGTCAACTTATTATTCTGCCTTTTAAATAGCATAGAAATTGTAATGGTAGTCATAAAAATGTCCACTGGTAGGGAAATGTGAATGTAGGTTTAGTTGTAAACACAACTTTAAAAGGTCAAGGTAGTAACTCCTGCAGAGATGAAATCACTGTCCAAGTGAGCTGATTACTATTATTCATCTCAGATGATATATCTTCAAACTTCAGAAAGACATTGTGAATATTTTAGGTGCTGGTACTGTTAAAGTCTCCTGGTTCCAGCAGTGTGTTCATCTATGTGTGTGTGTGGGGGGGGTTGCACGCTTGCTCTAAACTGTGGTAAAGGACATTTATCTGAAAGCCCAGTCCATATTACAGATCTGTGAAGAAACTTCTTTGGTTTAATTTTATCAGTGACTGTATTTTTACTGCCCTATTGTGTAGAACATGGCTTAACTCTGTGAGCTGGCTTCTAGGGGTCACTCCAGTGAGCCCATTCATTTAAAATTATTCTAAAGAACAACCTAAGGCAGATTCCCTTGTTAGTGTTGAAACACACATCCAAGTTTAAGCACATCCAGTTACATAATTTCCACATTTCTTTTGCTGTTTTTGCCTGTGGTGATTTGACTAGCTCACCACACAGGATTTCAGTTGTGACACTAGGTGAGCATTTGAACGACATGAAAGATTTTGTGCAAAGACTCTATGGGAAGTCAAGTCTCCCTGCTGTGTCACTGCTGGCTCCTCAAAGTCATGCAGAACACAGCACAGTGCAGTGAGTGGACTGTTCCTTGGGCCACTTATTAGCTGTGTGGCCCCAGGCAAAGTATTTCACCTTTCTTCCTCAGTGGTTCTATCTGTGAAATGGAACCAATAATAGTACTTCTTTCATGGGGATTTTAGGAGGATAAGTTCACTGCTCTTTTTGCAATATTTAGAAAACTGCCCTCATGACTTTGTTTAATAAACTTGTAATGTGATAGGACTTTATTTGATTTGATAATTACAAAAAATGTTTCTAGTTTGAAGACTTTCTCATGGTAAGGCTGTTTCTTGCCTTTGTTTTCAGTGCAGCTTTATTAATTTATTAAACACATGCTTATAAGAACTTGTTTCTATGCAGAGTATTAACGGTGATATAGTCTGACACTGATGATTGCTTTTTTGTCATTTGCTTTAAATCAAGGTGTATTAGCAGAACTAAAGAACGTCTATAGAAGCCATGAAAATATGTACATATCTTGTGTTTGCATAGACTGTGACTGGGCTGGAACTTGTTTCTGGGTTGTGTACCCATTTCATTTACTTCCTACAAGAGTAATGTCATTCCTATTTCACTTTTCAATTTCAGTCTTTATAAATGTGTTCTTGGCTGAGAGCCCCCTTGGAGTCTGAGTTCGATGATTTCTTTCCTCCTCAGTATCTTCAGTGTGAATGTTCTACTGTTCACAGGTGTCTTCAGTGCAAGGTGGTGCCTGACTCCTCACCCACTCATGGCTCTTTGTTAAACCACCCGCAGTGTGTTTAGTTATATGCTAGGAACCTGCAACACTGGAATCTGTTCTCATTTAGAAACAGCGAGTGGCAGGGCACCACTGTGCGAAGACCATGCTGGTAGAAGGATGGGTGAGTTTGTTCCAGCTTAAAGATGGAGCATGTACTCTAGGGTGAAAGAAGCCGCTGGAGGGGGCCTCGCTCCAGCTGATGAGAAAAGTCAGCCACGCTGACACCCTGGAGTCTGGCGGCAGCGCTTGCTGCCCAGCAGGTGGGCGGGCTGTGGTGACAGAGCTGGGAGCCGCTGCCACCCAGGCAGAGGAACGGAGACCTGAGCACAGAGAGCCGGGCTCTGGCTTGAGCGCGGACTGCTCATTCGGGCCCTGGAAAAAGCTTCAAGAACAGCACAGGGGAGGGCAAGAGTCTACCTGGGCGTTAGAGCTGAGGCGCTGCTCTGTGGAGCTGCTGGCAGGGGAAAGTTTGTGACAGCCTCAGGCCAGGGCTAGTGAGGCTCGGAAGGGTGCGGCTGCGGCCAGGAGCCAGGCAGGGCCAGAGAGGCAGACTTCGGTGCTCTGGCAGGAAGATGCTTGTGGCACCGTGCAGGCGTGGAAAACCACCCGTGGGTCAGTCACCGACGTGTGTTTTACTCATCACCCATTGCGTTTTCCCACTCTCCCGTCTGAGAGGAGGAGGGGAATGTGCAGTGATGCAGTCAGCCTTGCCATCTTTTCTCCCTCCCTCCCGTCCTCTGCCCCGCCCTCCGTCCCTCCCTGCCTGCCTCCGTCCCTCCCTCTACCCCTCCCTCCCTGTCTCCTTCCCTTCCTCCTCCCCTCTTTCTTCCTTCCTTCTCTTTTTTCCGTAAAGCTTGTAATAACATTTAGATCCCGTTGATCCTTAGGAAGAGATCAGCTGTTAGATGACAGGACAGGAAATGAGAGGCTTAGGAAACCAGTGTGCTTTTTGCCTGCAGCTTGCTTGCAATGGAAGTGCAAACGGTGTGGAAGTTGTTGCAGTCAGCTTCCTTACGGGGCAAGAGTGTGAACCGGCTGTCTCCCTGACAGTTGCCCTCTGAAGAGCTGTGAAGCCTGCCTGTGGGTGAGGTTGCTGCAGCGAACCTGGGTCACTGCTTGTAAGGATGAAGAGCACATTCTGTCTAAACTCTTCTGTGAATCTTAGCCTTTAACAGTCTTCTGCTGTTGCTTGTGCCACTGAGCTGTATCCCCGGCTCCTAGCCTTCTGTTGTTGGCCTCAGACCTTGCATATACTGGAGCACTTGTGGTCCAAGAAGAAAACCTTCAAATAAAATAGAACCCAGCATTTTTATTACTTTGATCAATATCTTAAATTGATGTCTGCATTTAATTTTTTTTGTATTTTACTGGGTTACTTTTGGGTTCCAAAGCTTCATCGCTGTTTCTCCAAGAACCGTTTTTCAAAAGAGGGAAATCATGGTCATTGCTAGTGAACTGTCTTTACAACGAGTGTGGCCTAGAAGAGCTATTCACATGTCAAGTGGCATTAAATTAAGTAGTCAAGATAAGCTCAGCTGGCATGAAGTCCAGTGTTTCAAATTCTGATCGCATGGCTTTGGAGCCGGATATTTGCCATACTGGGTTCTAGTTGTGGCTCACTTTCCTCCTCCTCCATAGAATGACTGTATTTACGATGCACCTTGTGGAATCACAGCAAGCGCCCAAGCTCTCCGTGTTTAACTGTAACTTTTATTGAAACCGTTGAATATTTGCCCTCGGAATCTGAACTGAGCCAATCAGTCAGGCTTTTATTTGCCCTCGGAATCTGAACTGAGCCAATCAGTCAGGCTTTTATTTGCCCTCGGAATCTGAACTGAGCCAATCAGTCAGGCTTCACAGGAGAAGCAGAACCAATAGATGACACATGTTTAAAAACTTGCTGTCAGGAGTTGGCTTGAGCCGCTGCGGCAGCCGGGGAAGGCAGGGGACATCACAAGAACCAGGACATTATCAGCCCACTGGTGGAGCTGCCCCTTCAGAAAGGTTTCAGCCTGCTCGTGAGGCCTGTGTGGAGCTGACGCGGCAGGATTACTGGGGATGATTTTCTTAGTGTCAGCAGACTTCAGGTGCTGAGCACATCTGCAGAATTACTTCACAGCAGCGCTCAGACCCTCGCAATAGCTGCAGATTGCCTAGCCCTGCTAGATTGACACACAAAGCTTATCACCAAATCGTAGCCCCCTTTGTCCTCTTCACCCCTCTGCACATTTCCTTCAACTGTACTAATCTTGAGACAGTGACAAAGCCATTCTTCCATGTGACCTGATGTCATTCTCCGCAAACAGGTCCTATAGCCTAAACTGTGCTAACCCTTTCCCCAGAGGATAACGTGATGTCACTGGGAGATAGTCACCATTTACCTTGACATGCTATGTAAATTCTGTGGTGAAAAGTTAGCTATTGTTAACATATCTTATGTGAGGTAATAAGGGCTAAAAGAAAGAAGAAAGAATATACACAGACGTATTATAAAATAAAGAATATTCATAATTCACAGTCCTGTTTCTAGAACTGGTCTCAGGATCACAGTGAGTAATTTTACTTCTTTCTTGGCTGACCATTTCATATTCCTTTTGCACTCCAGCACGCAGCTCAGCTGTCCTGGCTCTTTGCCTTCTGGGGTGAACCGAATCTCTATTCCTCTGGGCTCTGGGCCATCAGCCGTTCTTCTGGAAGTACTGTGGTTCTCCACTGACCTTCCTCCCAGAATGCAGTAGTAATGAGCTGCTGCCTTCATTTGTCTTGTATTGCTAATAACAGTGCTACAGACTGGGCACATCACAAAGATGCCTCCTTTGGCTGATGGTTCTGGTTCAAGGTCAGACTCCTACGTATGGTAATGGCTTTCCTGATGGAAGAATCCCAAGGTGATACAAGACATCATGTGGTGAGAGACAGGGAGCACATGCGTGTTTGTGTGGCCATGGTCTCTCTCGTGTTCTGAAGCCATCAGGGTTCAATTGTGGGGCTCCACCACGATTACTTGCTCTCATCATCATCATTCAAAGGTCCTAAAATGGGATGGAACTCCAGCATGACTTTCAGAGTGGACAAGCCACAGTCGAGCCATGGCAGATGCTCTGAGGGGTCTCTTGTATTCCACACTTACTGTGCCTTTGTCATATAGCCCCATTTCCCTTGACAATCAGGATCAGTCACCCCAGACAATATGGCATCTTCTTTTTGTTGTCTGTTGATTCAGAGTGGGGAACCCACAGTAGCTTGGGAGAGGCCACACTCCCAGGTTAGTAGAACTGTGGCTGTGTCTCTCAGTGGAAGCACCCTCCTCTCAAAATTAAGGTCTCTGGGCCATGGAAACACAGCTTTGAAGTGTCAGGAAGCAAAGTCTTTCTGGTAGATTGCTGAGGGTAATAGTAAGTTCTGTCTATCCTGTTTCCACCCCTTGGTTGCTATTCCCTGTTCACAGTGGGAGATAGAGCACCTTATTTGAGCATGCACAGATTTTTAGAGTATATGCAGCCTCCTGGAGAATATTTCCAGGGCCTGGCAAAGTGTTATGCAGCATAGTAACTCTGTCATCAAAGACATTCCACTGTTCTATCATGCCATGTGCTTCAGGAAAAGAGAACTATAGGAATAATTGATGGGAGTATCTATACTTCACTTGCCATGAAAGAAGCTCCTTGATCAGAAGCAATGATGGGGATTACAGCAGCCTGTCACTTCATGCTGGGTAGTTCTGGCAGAAACATGCTTGCAGGGTGAGCACATTTCTTTCCAGGGTAAGTGTCCTTTCCTGTAATTACAAGGTATCATCACTTGCATGATGGGAGCAGTCAATATAATCCCACCAAGTAGCTTGGCTAATCACCTACAGAAGGATGCCATACATAGCTGTGTGTTGGTGCCTTCTGTGGGCAACTGGGCAGTAACTGTAGCCAGGATGGTTTTGGTGAGCAGAAGTCCATGTTGCTGAACCCATGCATAACCTGCCTCCTCTTCACCAGGCTGCTATCTACAAGTTCATTGGCCAAAGTCAGGAGTGGCTGTGGAAAGAGGTGAGGTAGGCACAAGATGGGTCAGCGTACGTTCTGGTGAATAAAATCCTTCTCTGCGGAGGTTGTCTTTTAGTGAGCACTCATATGGAGCATAAGTAACTTCATGCTGTCTCACTTAGAGTGGTCTAACCATATACTTCGTGTCAGATGTCACCAATTTTCCAAGTTGATGAATAGCCAATTAAACTGATGGCCACAGCTGATGAATCATGTAGTTTTGTACCTCTGGCCATTTCATCATTAAAGTAAAATTAACACCTAGCTTCACTAGTAAAGGTTTTTCTCACTGGGAATATTTTTTTTCTTTACTGTCTTTGAGGGGTGTATCAGGAAGGGCTGTAGCACTGCAGCTATCTGCTTTCCGGGGCCCTCATTTGATACCTGATCATCTGTA
Source organism: Dinomys branickii (assembly GCA_004027595.1). NCBI lineage: Eukaryota > Metazoa > Chordata > Mammalia > Rodentia > Dinomyidae > Dinomys > Dinomys branickii. Next base: position 124,069 of record PVLD010004409.1, read on the forward strand.
GCACCAGGCTCAAGTTTCTCTTCTTCAGTTAACTGGTTGTAAAGAGTCCCCCACGAAGCCATAAGTGTGAGCTGGTAGAGAGAAGGTCATAAGGCAGGGGATCCGTGAGAATTTGTGTTACTTCCTGATATAAATTATTTATATCTCTAGGGTTTGCTCAAGCCCAACATCATATTACCACTTCCATGTCATTTTTGAGCACGGCTCTGCATGCCTAACTTTAAGGCGGGGCTAGTTCAGGAAGGGATAACTCAGATCTCATGGTCACTTGGCAGCCCATGGTTAGATGTTCATTTTATACTAAGACCTAACAGCAAGTCAAAAGCTATTTTTCATAAGAAGAGTAGTTTTCTGCAAAAGATGGCAGAGTGTGTTCAAAACCTCAGGCTTCACACATGATTTAGCTGAAAGGGTCTGCCAGAGGCACCAAACAAGATCTCTGTCTGCCACTGGTATCTCAGTCTCAACAGATGAGGTGAACTATGCACCCCCAGGACAGAGTAGCTTGTGTGGCAGCCTGACCTTGTTGTAGAGCCTTCTCTTCTCTTATTCGGCGACCCGCCCAGATCTAGCAGCATACTGGCCCCTTAATGAGTATGATGAGTATGTGGCTTCTAAAACCCAAAGAGGCCCAATCGGCATTGTCCCTTTTGGTTGTGGGTAGAAAAAAAATGCAACATAAAACATCCCTTAGCTTGGAAGGGGGTGTCCATGTCAAACATTCCATGCTACCAGATCCCTAGGGATCTAACTAACTGAGGTAGAAGGTCATACAAAGGCCACAGAGGTGAATTAAATGGGGATTTATCACTGCTAAACCATTGAAATCCTTGACGGTGGCACTAATCTCTGCATTCCCTCTTGAGAAATGATTTCCCTTTTTGCTACTTTTGCAGGCAGAGATCTGGTGGTTTTCCAGATGGACATTCCTACCGTGATGTCAATAGTAGCTCAGAGAACCAACTGTGCAATTCTGCCAGTTGCTGAACTGGCAATTATTCTGAATTCTATTTCAGTTGTGTATTTTGGAACTGGAACAATCACTACAGGATGGGTTCAGAGACCCAGTGGCCCAGTTTGAGACCAACCTAGGCTAAAACTCCTTCAGTCACCTGACCTCCCTCAGGTCCCTCTCTGATCGAATGATAAAGTGATAATTTGGGTCTCAGGGAATAAGGCACAGGAAAGCGATGGGAACTCAAACTCTGGGAGTGGAATAGAGGAGAAACAAGGGCCTCCCTACACTATAGATGTGGTACTGAAGGCATGAAAGCAGAAGCAGAATACAGACAAGAGGAAGTCGTTCTGTAGAAGGCCAGGAAACCAGGGTCCACGTTTGTTCTGTGCACACAGTACACATCTCCACCTCCCTTACCTCCTCAGAGAGGCTGCCTAGGGTCCCTGTCCACATCTGTCTTTTTTTTTTTTTTTTATTTTAGAAACATAAAAGTACAAAAACATATTGACAAACAGACACCCATTATCATAGAAAATAGTACAATCACAACTAATCTATAGACAAGGTGATATGGTCTCAACAGTAGTTGTTGCTTTATCCATTGATATCTTCGAATTGTAGATGTATGGACCCATATACAGACATGCAAATTT